>CM070488.1:32260688-32340688 GCA_036324585.1 Champsocephalus esox | reverse complement strand
GCAGATACATATGTTAGACAAATACATATAACTCTGAGGACGAGTCCTGACCTCGAGTAAGTGTGCGAAAGTGTGTGTGGATCAATTAACGAACATTACGTGTCCCTCCTGCTGCTGGTGTCAGACAAGACACGATGAGTCACCCTCACAGCTGTGACTCATCTCCTCTAAGTAACACCATGTTCTCTCACACACACACACGCACGCACACACACACACACGCACACACACACACACACATGCACGCACGCGCCCACACACACACACACACATGCACGCACGCGCCCACACACACACACACACACGCACGCACATGCACGCGCCCACACACACACACACACACGTCTCTCTTGTATTGTCAATTTCTGTCAGCAGATGGAGTTGACATGGGGATAACTCATGATTGTTAATATCAAAATGATAATAATAATATCATATCCGTATTTCTTGTCTCTACTTTAAAGAGTCCTCTCCTGCTGATGTTCAGGGGCCTGCACTACGAAGCAGGATCTTCTCTTAGCGGCTAAATTCAGGGAAAACTCTGGGTTTCCGGCCCTACCACGCTGGTTCTCTTTTTAGCCGCTAGATCTCCATGGTAACTGATGCTGAGCGGCTAACCAGAGGCCTGTACTACGAAGCTGGTTCAACCTAACCTGGATATGTTTGAGTTAGCCGGTTGGCCTAATCCAAAACATACGCACTCTCGCTAAACTGTACTACGCATTCGCGGCATATCACTTCATAATGTATCACATATCTCCTGATCTGAGTCACTGAGCCGTATCTGGCCGTGCAACACGCACAGCGTCACAGACTGGAGGCAGAAGTATTATTTTAAGCAACACATTAAGTTGACGAAACACTCGAGTAAAAAAGGTAATGAAAGTCAGATGGTGTGTTAGACGGGGGCAGTGATATCATGAACCTGTTGATGGACGCATTCAAACACTTGTTCTGTTCCAGCTGTATTCACCTTGCAGGTGCAGCTCTGTGGCTTTGATCCTGATCAAGTGTTTAAGTCCTGGATGTTTAAAGTGTAACTTCTTCATATGTCTAATATTAAAGTTGACTTTTCATTCAGGAAGTATGACGCTGCGCTGTCAGTACGCTTCTCCATGTCTGTGATTGGTCGAATGCTCCAGATACCACCCCTTTCATGTGAACACCTAACTAGATAGGACACGGCTGGCTTGAGCGATCCACTTGATAACCCGCGTCGTAGGACTGCTTAGCGAGAGCGCGTATGTTTTGGATTAGGCCGACCGGCTAACTCAAACATATCCAGGTTAGGTTGAACCAGCTGCGTCGTACAGGCCCCTGGTGTATATCAGTAGTGTCTCTACTTTAAAGAGTCCTCTCCTGCTGATGTTCAGGTGTATATCAGTAGTGTCTCTACTTTAAAGAGTCCTCTCCTGCTGATGTTCAGGTGTATATCAGTAGTGTCTCTACTTTAAAGAGTCCTCTCCTGCTGATGTTCAGGTGTATATCAGTATGTAGAGTCTCTACTTTAAAGAGTCCTCTATCATAGAGTAGACCATGTCCACCACTTGACTCATAGAATATACATTCTCCTTTAAAGTCTGGTCATATGAACATTATTTGGTGCTTTAGATGTTCCACTTCTTCTTCCCTCACCTACTTTCTTTAAGTGTCTTTTTTTGCCTCTATGCTGGACAGGAACCCTAATTCTTTAAAGAGGCTCAAGAACAAATTAAAAGGTGAATTTCGGAGTGTTCCCACCCCCTTATCTTCATACCTTTTCTGCAGCGTCTGCTCCGAACAGATTTCATGAACATATCTTTTCTCAAACTTGATGAAAGACACTTTTTGAATATGCGTTTGTAAGATTCAGCTAATCTTTTGACATGAGATTAGCATAATAAAAGCCCAACATTGCTTTAAACGGCTCATTTAGTTCAGGATTCAATCAGGAAGGAGTCCTGCTGTCAGACATCAGAAATCACAGGTCGCTAAAAGCTGAATTAATCTTATACCTCAACCCTTTCAACCTGTCAGTATACAAAGAACCATTTGATTGAACATTCCAAAAAAATAAATATCACCAACTGTAAAGGTTTAATCATTTTTATTCTGGAAATGATTAAATGCAATGAAACGCTAACAAAGCACAATACAATAGGTATGCAAATCACACGTTTATTTTTCAGTGCATGACATTCAGGATTTTGGGAGATGGCTGGGCCGTCGAAGCAAATCTACAGATGGCCCTGAGCCCAATGGAGAAAGCCCTGAAAAATACAGGTGGACGAAATGGCACGAAGGGTTTGGGGGCCTCCCCCTCGAACATTTAGATGTGTGCAGGTCTTTGATGCTGTCCGGTTCTCTAGACTGAATTATAAGATGAACCACCACAATTATATTATATTGTACAATTTCAAATGTATTCTTCATTTCACTTGTTTGTGTTTGCTCGCTTGCATGCCTGCATAGCTATAAGAAACACTTAAGTTGTTGGTCAAAACACTTTCCATCTGATGAAGGCAGATGCCTTCCCAGATGTAAAAAAGTAGAACACATTACATTCAGTTGCAACTGCCAACACAAACATTATTTACACTATTATGACACCTGTTAAAATGTTTGTAATGTTATCGCTGTAAGTTGGTCGAACTAATGCCTCCTCATCCGGAAGCTGACCGAGCAGCAGTCGAGAGGAGCCGAGCGCATCCGCCAAGCACACAAAATGGCGACGTAAGAGTTCCGGTTAGCCGGCAAATCTAAATCTCTTCGGTCAAAATAATTTCCCTTTAGCGCAATACCGCTTCAGTTGCGCCACTTATGTGACAGACAAGAAGAGTCAATTCTAATATCACGTAATGTGGAGAAAGAGATGTCCTGTGTGGGTTGATTGTGCGTTGATCTGTTGGTAATGCCTCGGGGTTCCGGTGGGCATGTAAACAAATGCTGCGCTACACTTTGCGGCCTCACCCGGTTGCATAGCGACGCTTATTGTTGAGGTGTCTTTTGATAAGCAGGTAGTCCTATCATTAGCTAGAAGTAGCTGGATCTGATCGATATGGATATAAACGCGAGTGAAGTCTGACGGGAGAGAGAGATCAGGTGAGCGGACAAAACACACACTTCAGGTAAGAATATCAGACGTAGCTATTTTTAATGACCTCTCAAACTACCGTAACTAGTTATAGACATGTTTAGTTTTACTGTCGAGTCACTCATTACTGATCCGCGAGCTGCGTGATACTGGCATGATAGATTGCCCGATCGGGCAGCCAGCAGGTGAGGCTTCATTGCCCGAGCTAAACACTAGAAGGCCCCGGGCCATCGGGCAGTCCTTAATGTCGAGCCCTGTTTTTGCCATTTTCTTAGTGCTGGTGACACTCGATCCTCTTTCTATTACATTATCAGAGCCGAGAACACAGCAAAACGAGGAAGAACTGAACATAACATCGAGAGGAATCAGTGAAAGTCATCAATCAGGACATTATTCTACTTAAAAACAACCCTTTTATCCACTTTGATAAACCACAGGACCTTATCAAACAGGTGTTCGGTGTGAATTTTTCTCACTGTGTCCTGCATGTAAACAAAACATCTGTTAGTGGGAAAATTAATATAGGGGTAGTGCTCAGCCAATCAGAGAAGAGCCTTTGTTCAGAGTCGGAAATTGAGCACTTGAAGCTCAACTGTTGCCTAGAGACACATTGCAGGCAATTACAGTGGGGAGAAAATAGGTGATAATGTCAATAGTGTGTGGGCGAGTAGTGAGAAAAAGTGCATGTGACTGTGCACGTGTTGAAGAGATGTAGACACAGAATTGTAAATATGTGTTCTTCTTCTTCTTCTTCTTCTTCTTCTTCTTCTTCTTTTCTTCTCTTCTTCTTCTTCTTCTTCTTCTTCTTCTCTTCTTCATGTGAGCAGCTTTCTTTGAATGTCCTGTAATGTGTGTGTGTGTGTGTGTGTGTGTGTACCTGGTCAAAGAGGCTGTGGACCTGTGGACCTGTGTGTGTTTGGTGTGTGTGTGTGTGTGTGTGTGTGTGTGTATGTGTACATATAGGCTCTATGTAGGTGAATAGAAACATCTCTTGGAAGTAAGTATTTAAAAGTATTGTGTTATTCTATATTCTATGTGCTCCCTGTACAGCACTTTGGTCAACTGAGGTTTTACCCATCAGTCACTGCACAAACACACTGTTTTAAACAACGATATATTGGTCCCGTAGTAAGACACTAGTTAAAATATTGGGACCTCAGGGATATATTTCAATTTGAATTTATTAAAAATATGATTTATTTGGGGTAGCAACACTGAGTTTTGCTAGCCAAGTCAATCAAAAAAGCTCCTTGAGTTTCTCCCTGCTGTTCAGTTTGCTCTCCCTGGCATCGACTTCGGTTCGAAATCTGTTGCGTCTCCGCGTGGACGGGGCCTTATTTTCATCTAAAGTAACAGACAGAAAATCAGCACTTTGGAAACAGGGCTGAAACAGACAGTGGCGTTTTCTCCCGGAGGCCAAGGGAAGCCAGGCTTCCCCTGTTTTTTCGGATTGTAGTTATCATTTTAATAAATAAATAAAAACACTTCGTTTAGTTACAGAAAGTCTTTGCTGTGTGTTGCTGCCGGTCCGTCTCTCCCCCATTCTCATTGAGTATTTTACAAAGAGTGAAACAGCGCCCCTCTAGATGTTATGGTGAAACAGTAGATTGCACTCTCTGTTGCGAGAGGAGGCCAGCGGAAATTGGCTTCCCTTGGTGAAAAAAAAGGAGGGATTGACCAATCAGACGAGGCTCACGTCATGCCCCTGCCAACCTGTGATTGGTCAGGGCCATGCCAAGGGAAGCCAGAGGCGGAAGTAAGCTGCGCTCGGTTTCCCTCGACAAAAAAGCAACGGGATTTCTCCATAGGATTTTGGAAAATAGCTCGAAATAAGGTCGGTGGAAAACAAACCTGTTAGATAAATGCACGTTGTGTTCAGTCGGATAATATCCACATGTCTACCCTACTTTTATCATTTTCGAATCATAAATCTAATCGATAGAAGATAGATAGCGTCACTGCACCACTCTCACCGCCGTTAGAAAGTAGCAAGCAACTGAAGCAAGTGCAATTATGGAGGGTGGAGATTTTGAGTATTTCATCAAAAGTAATTGTACTAAACTTCCGCTACAGCAGCAACTAAAATACGATCTGATGACAGGCCGATGCCCAAACTGGAGCTGCGTACAGCGAGGAACAAAGGAGCGAATCGGACGTAAAACGTTAAAGGTCTCCTGATTTAGTTTGTGAATGAATGAATGCCTGTCGGTTAGATAGCAGGCGTGTGTAAGTCCTGCATCTGTATGATACACATGTGTGTGAAATGATACCGGGTGCTGTCATCACTACGTTACGTTATTACATTGACCACCACACCCCCGACCCAAAAGAAAGGACGTATTATTGGCTTCCCCTAATTCTTTCCCCACGCCACGCTACTGGAAACAGAGGGGATTATGGGTAATGCTGCAATGATCTGGTTGGTGTGTCAGCCAATCAGAGACAGGCTCTGGATATATCTGAGACCTGTGATGTATTGATGAAGAAGAGGAGAACAGGAGACCTTTAAGAAGTGGACTGCACCTTTTCCACTTTTGACAATGTGACGGGTATCTCCCCTTTCTCAACAGCTGTTGGATTAGAGACCGCGTCCACGTCTCTAAATCCCCTCCATTTGGACCCCGAATCCCCTCTTCCTTCCCCCTGTCTAGAGAACAGCTTCTCCTTCAGGTTAGCTTTCCTCTGGAGGATCCAAACGAAAACCCCCATCACCAACAGAGCCGAACCCAGACAGCAGAGCCACATCCCTGCCGTGGAGCTGCGACTCAGGCTTTTGTTGAAACTGACCGCCTGTTTGTCCACGAAGAACAAGTCTCCCTCTCCGAACGACGCCATTTTAACGGGAGTTGAATAACCGACGGACAGAGAAGTGATGCCTGCAGTCAGGAGGAGGGAACTGAAGGCCATGGACACCTGGGAGGGAGGGAGAGAGATTCTGCTGTTTCAACAATCAGACATTTATACATCCGAAAAACAAACAACATTAGTAGAAGCAGTACAGACGTAATGCGTATTGATGGGAACCAGGTGGGACGTGCAGCTCTGGTCCCTTTTCTTCTAGAGGTGGCTCTATTTGTTCGCTGCTCGTTAGGAAAGGTCTCTGTGTTGTGTGTGATGCAGTTTTTGACAGCAAACGGCTGAATGCGCACCCCAACATAGATAAATGTTAATTATTTGTTGTATTAAAAGTGATATTTAATTATTGTTGGGACCAGTCGGAAGCTGAAACTTAGGTTGCACGTGCATTGGTGCGATTACGGGGACAGAACGCGATGATAAAGCGTAAGGTGAACACGAACGAAAAGCAAAGAGGAAACGTGTAAAGTCTGGGGAGGCGAAATATAGACATTCTGCTTTGTTGTCCATTCACTTCCGGGAAAAGTTCCTTCAAAATAAGAGTCCCGATCTTATTACTACCAAAATAAAAGTGCAAAACGAAACTTTACCATCGGAAAATATTGGCATACAAATATAATCAATTCTATAAAAAGGTAACACATTTTAAATATAGTTCGACATATTAAAGGTAATTTACAGCATTCATAATGAATATCTAATTCTTAACTGTGAATGGTTTTCATTTACTTAACATTAGTCTGACCAATCCAAGGCTTCGATGCTGAAGGGCCAGTGGATCTATGGTGGGGGTCAGCACAGAGGTCAAGGCTTCGATGCTGAAGGGCTAGTGGATCTATGGTGGGGGTCAGCACAGAGGTCAAGGCTTCGATGCTGAAGGGCCAGTGGATCTATGGTGGGGGTCAGCACAGAGGTCAAGGCTTCGATGCTGAAGGGCCAGTGGATCTATGGTGGGGGTCAGCACAGAGGTCAAGGCTTCGATGCTGAAGGGCCAGTGGATCTATGGTGGGGGTCAGCACAGAGGTCAAGGCTTCCCACATTTGAAAGGGAGACAGCGGATGACCAAGAAACTAGGGATCTGTGAAGAACAGGACAGCAGCTGCACTACTGGTTTAGGATACCAGCCATTGAGGGCGGACACGTTCACTACCGCTTAAGTTTCAAATAATGGCGTTAATTACTTATTGTAAAGCATTTGAACATTCCTTTGTGTCACGTGTTCATTATTACGTTGATGTATAACTGTATAGTATCTTAATTATGTAAAATATAAGGTGACTAAAAATGGCAACCGCTTTTAAAAGTTAGCGTTGAGCCCTGACTTCATCAAGTAGACAAGTGCAGAATACACTGTAGCTATGTACACATGACAATAAAAGCCTCTCTTGGATAGAAGCATGTGATCCTGATATTGAAGCTCGAGCGGGTGACGAGCGATTATTAACATTTTTAAGTTTTCAGGATTTTGAGATTTTGCGAAAAAGTCAGAATTTTGAGGAAAGGTCAGGACTTTGAGAGAAAAGTCAGTATTTTCTACATGACATGAGTACATGAGTAGAGCAATGTTCTACTTTTGACGCCTCGACGGAAGCGTCAGCCAATTAAATCATATGCCAGTACAAGCTCTAGCCAATCAAACCGCGTGCTTGTGTGTCCGGGGCGGGAGATTCATGTGATCGGTTGTTGGTCGAGTTTCAGCCCCCCCCGCCGGCAAGCGACAACGCACGCCGCCGTGTGTAGGGGCCGTAACTCCCTCTCTTGCATATCAGCATGTGAAGGACACTGTGAAGGAACTAGCTGATGCTCTGTATGTGATGACTCCTTCCTTCTGGAGAGGATCCCAGACACACGGACCCTGAGGCTGAAGCTCGAGCCGGGGACCGGGGAGAGTTCTCTAACAGAGAGTAATGTGAACATATCGTAGTTTCTCTACCTTCCAAACGGCTGCGCTCCACTTCAGGTTCTTCCTCTGGCTCTGAAGGACCCCCTCGTCTTCGGGGTTTCTGTCCCACGTGGAGGAAGAACAGTCCTCGTAGAAGTGATGCAGATAGGAGCGAACACCAAACTGAAGACAGCGAGAACTGGCCTGAGAGGAGAGGAATACAAGGCCTCTTTAAAATACACAGCGGTTCCTAATTACACGGGAGAACATGTGTCTCTATCTCTTTTTGACATTTAAAGACAGATAGTTAACAAATTAATTTATATCCAATCTAATATTCCATTCCTCTCATACTTATGTATAATATCCTGCTTTATATTTTGTTACTGTAAACTGTTACTACTTTTTAATTTAGATTGAGATGGGATATTTATTTCTAGTCTTTTAATTTTTAATGTACAACGCCACGTCTTGTTATGCTGCTGCATATGGGTATCAATACACAACTCACTGTGCACCTGCAGTCACCACTAATGAATCTGTAAGCACAAATACAACGAGGACAAAAGGTTAACAGATATCGTGGTATCATTTTGTCTTTAAGGTGTTTTTAACTTCATCACCGTTTTTAATTATTCAGCCTACCCTATAATTATTATTATTTGTTTACAGCACTTTTATTTGTATATCTTGAGCACTTCTGGGTGTTACATCTGTTGACTGTCTTGGTCCCTCAGGGGTGTCAAACTCAAGGCCCGGGGGCCAAATCCGGCCCGCGACTTCATTTGATGCGGCCCGCAAGAGCTTGCAAAGAATATAATACGTTATTATACGGTTACATGCCACTTTACAGACGACATGTCCCACAATGCATTGCGCACTGTGACATGCGCACTGAAGAGAGAATTATTTGCCCTGGACTTCTGCTTTCAGACGTAGTTAATTGCTAAGTTATTACCCTATCCGATAATAATCCAATTCAGAGGCAATAATGTAATATAATATATTATTTTGTATAATTATATATATATGTATATTTATATAGTTACAACCGGCCCTTTGAGTGCAACCATAATGCTAATGTGGCCCGTGATGAATTTGAGTTTGACACCCCTGCAAGTTATTGTGCTTGATTTTGTTAGTAAGTATCATTAACTGTTTTTAAACTTCAGTATTTCAGTACTTTCTCATTGAAATCGCGTCACAGCATGAAGCCAAGCTTAGACTCTGGAGCCGCCACTCCAAGTACTAATATTACCTGGTACAAGTTATATAAAAAGGTGACAGTGGGGCGTGATGAGTGTTAAAATTGGTTAATATCACTATAGGCGTGTGGCGCAGTGGGTTGTGCGTTGGGATCAGGGGAGCACAGGTTCAAACCCCACTGCAGTCAGCATGTCGTTGTGTCCCTGAGACGCTTCACCCCAGCATTGAGTATGTAAGTCGCTTTGGATAAAGGCGTCCAACATGTAATCCAGTGTTTCTCAAACTTCTTCACACCGAGGACTTAACCAATAAAAAAACACTCGCGGACCACCTAACTCCACAAATATCCCAAATCACATCGTTTTTCTAGAACAGATTACAAATCGCCTGAAAATGATACAAACAGGCGGCAACATGTGTGACGAAGGTGTTGCGCTGGGCTATATCATGCAATAGAAAGTGAAACTTAAGCTCGCTCCATTGCGGAGATATTCCCGCGAGAGTGCGGAAAACTTAAATGTATGTATTTCAAATGTGAAATGTTACCAATATACTCACGGACCACTAGGGGGCGCTCACGGACCCCCAGTGGAGCGCAGACCACACTTTGAGAAGCACTGATGTAATGTAATGCGATCTATTGCCTTTTAAATGAAGTTATAAGATAGCAAAATCAATGAAATGTAGGTAAACATATGCTTGATACTTGAATATGCTTTCAGAAAACACATAACAGACACATCGGGTTTTATATATTTTATTGGGCTTTTTTTGTCAATAAGGTTTTGTTAGAGAATGTTTTCAACTTTAATTGACTGCATTTATTTGAAAGGTGGGCTTATTAACACATGAATACTGCTGTGTGATATATCTTTACTAGGGCTGTCAAGTTAACACGTTAATAACGCGTTAACGCAAAAAAAAATTAACGCCACTAATTATTTTAACGCGATTAACGCATGTGTATTTTTTTCCCTCGGCCGCCCCGTAGTTTCAGAGCGCATCGAGTTTAAAATACCGTCTACAAGCTGATGCTGACAGCCCCGCTCCTGCCGCCCGCTTGTGGCAGACCACACTTCCACGCTCACCGGCAGGCAGCGACTGGCCATCGGGAGGACCGGGAGGGTGTGTGGATGTGTGGCCCGAGCGAGCGAGAGAGAGACCTTACGTGCATTACCGTACCGCAGTGTGAACGCGGCTATTGTTGTTGTTAGCATCTGGTGCTAGCTAGCTGCGCTAACGGATATAAGGAGCTGTTTAAATGAAAACAGAGGAGCGCTCTATCCACACAACTGCGCCGAGCACTTGACTTGATGCAGGAAGCAGACAGCGGGACATTGGAGGAGAAGTCAGCACACTCAGCAACATGATTGCAGCGTCCAGGCAGCTCCGGTTCGAGCATATGCCTTGAGTTGCACATAGCTCCAATGATCACACACACACACACACACACACACACACACCACACCACACACACACACACACACACACACACACACACACACACACCACACACACACACACACACACACACACACACACCATTTGTATTGTATGAGAGGTTCCAGGTGTTGAATTTGTCATTGTTCAAATGATAATAAACATGAGCATATTTGTCCACTCATATGTTGATAAGAGTATTAAAAACTTGAAAAATATTCCTCTAAGGTACATTTAGAACAGATAAAAAATGTGCGATTAATTTGCGATTAATCGCGATTAACTATTTTAATCGACTGACAGCCCTAATCTTTACATATATATTTAAGAAGTACAGTATAAAAAGCACGTGTTTCAGGCGTGGGCCATATTCCATTATACTTTCAGAATTAGCTGAGGGCAAAATGGACCGGAGTTGGCCCCCGGGCCGTAGTTTGGACACCCCTGCTGGAGCTGCTCTGAAAACATCTCCAGGATTGGTTTTTGAATGTTTTTGTATTGATGTGTTTGACATGACGTGTGATTTTGGTGCAGGATCAGAAGTGATGATCACCAGGACAAGGAAATGGAAATCTGGCAAAAAGCTCCATTCAGGTAAATCCAAGGTGCGTTACATGTTCTCTGTTTTGTTGTGTCGCCTGTGACCTCAGACTGTCACTGATATATCTGTAGCTGTGTCGAATGACAAGCTTTGAATCTTGAAAGTTGAGTCTAAATAAAGCAGCCTCTTCTTTTCGAGAGACGGATCATTTGCATTGAAATATGTGATATAACTCGCTACCAAGGCGTTCGTCTGCTGAATGTCGTGACTGTCATACAATAAAATAAAACTCGATGACACTCACCTCACTCCCGGAGGATTCTCCCCCCGAGGCGTCAGAGCACAGCGCCATCACACACCTACACACACGCACACACACACACACACACACACACGTATACATCACTTCAGGGGCATTACATTGACTTACATGCATTTCCTAGAGACTTATCCTAACCTTAACCATAACAACACATGCCTAACCCTAACCCTAACCAGGTCTTCATCCTAACATGAATAATTCTCCTTATGGGGACCTCCACTTTGTCCCCATAAGGGAAGCCAGTCCCCACACATGACTATGTAAACAGATTTAGGTCTCCCACAAGTATAGTAATGCTAGACCACACACACACACACACACGCACACGCACGCACACACACACACACACTATACATCATTTCAGGGGACATTACATTGACTTACATGCATTTCCTGGAGACCTAACCTTAACCATAACAACACACACCTAATACAATTGATGGGTCCGCCTCCCACGACTTAAACATGTTTTATTAACTTTAATAACCTGTGTGACCGGGGTCTCTCCCCTGCAGACGGGTGATTTTAATTCGCTTCTCTGCGGGTGTGTGTTTTAATCCGCCCTCCACGTATTTTAGCACTTATATTTATTTATTAATTATTTATAGATCCTCCTCATCTGGACTACATTTTTATCGCATATTTTCAGCACTATCTTAATGGTGTTCATATTTATGTTTTTATTACTTCTTACATGTTTTATATTTTTAATGTGTATGTTTTTATCTGATAATGATCAAAGCCACATTTATTTGTTTATTTATATTTATTTTAAATTAATTTATTACCTGGAGGCCGGGAAACCGCCCGCAGAGGGGAACTCTCCACCTCCCTGCCACCCTTTAATAGACAGAGCCAGAGAACCCCTGCCCTTTGGAGCCTTTCAGACTTACCCGACCTTTCAGCGGTTTCTGTTCATTTCACACGATTTTACTAACCTGGTTATTATTCGTTAATTTTAACACTCCCTTTACTTTTTAAATTAATATTACTGGGGAGATTGTTTTAATTATTTTTATCTTTATCATTGCACTTGTGTTTTAACTGCACTTACACTTCTAAATGTTTTCTATGCACGGCTTTTACTAATAGAACTGGAATCACTTTTAAATTGACCATTTCGGATCCCCCTATCTCGGCACACACACACACACACACACACACACGCACACGCACACACACACACACGCACACACACACACACACACACGCACACACGCACGCAGTTCAGAACCGGTTCTTCGGTTTAGTTCCGGCTCTTTTCACACCACCCGAGTCCGACTGGTGCGTCATGACGTAACCGTTTGCGTGCCTGCTTCATAAAGCCAACCCGTGCGGAAACCCCTCACAGCTGACAACAACAACAACAACAACAACAACAACCGATTGTGCTCCAGCTTCCTCTGCACCTCTTCGGAAGACCAGATAGCTGGTCTCTTCAGAGGACCACTGCTGCTTGTTAAGTTTCTCCATCGTTGTGTACAAACTGGATAAAACGCCGGCTTGTTGTTGTTGTTGTTGTTGTTCAGGAGTTGATCCCGCCTCGACGTAAGCGTGACGTATGCGGTGCTTTTGCTCTAGCCGGACAATTTGTTGATGCTTGAAACGAACCGGATTCCGGAGCTAAGAGGCGGCTCCGCTGCGGTGTGAACAGGAAAACCCGGTGCTTTTCAAGCTCCAGCTCCGAACCGGCCCTGAAGCACCGTTGGTGTGAATGAGGTATTTGAGAAACACTGCCATAAGGGAGGCGAGTCCCCACATGTGACACGCACACGCACGCACACACACACACACACACACACACACACACACACACGCACACACACACACGCACACACACACACACACACACACACACACACACACACACACACACACACACACAATGAGTGATGTGTGTGCGTCGAGCTGGGCTGTAAAACAAACACTGTTTATCTGCAGAATATGGATTCCCCGCAATAAAAACCTCCATCGCTCCTCACGCTGGTTGTAAATCCTGCCCCGTGTCGTGAGGTTCCCCCCCGTTATTGTTATTGTTGTTGTTGTTATATAGCGTGTGACAGATTGAAGGCCCTGAAGTGGCTCTATTTCCTCCCACAGAAGAATTCTCCCTCACATGTTGTGTTTCTCCAGAGGAGGTTTGATGGATTTCTTTCATTCTCTGCCTTCAAACGCTTTCTCTTATTGGCTGATCCCAGTGTGTACCTTTAAGACTATATACAGATGTACATATCAAATGATGTATTACATTACATTATTGCCTCTGCATTGGATTATTATCGGATAGGGTAATAACTTCATAATTAACTACGTCTGAAAGCAGAAGTCTGGGGCAAATATTTGCAATAATAATAATAATTGCAAGTCTCTTCAGTCACAACATTAGATGCATTGTGGGACATGTAGTTTATGCGGCATGTAATCGTATAATAAACGTATTTTATTCTTTGCAAGCTCACATCCCTGATCTAAGATGATAATAATAATAATAATAAACGTTATTTGTAAAGCACCTTTCATGCTTTCAATATTTAAATACAGAACCAGATAAAGCTACAGTCAGTTTAACCTCACTGCGGTTTCAAGCACAACTCTGACAATCAGCAAAGAAGAACTTCCTGCTCAGGTTCTTCATCTAACTCTAAGGTGACAGGATGAGATGTGAACAAACTCTCACGCTGCTGCAACGCAAACATTTCAAATGTGGGATTAATACAAATACTTCCTTCCTTCCTTCCTTCCTTCCTTCCTTCCTACCTACCTACCTACCTACCTACCTACCTACCTACCTACCTACCTACCTACCTACCTACCTACCTACCTACCTACCTCCCTCCCTACCTACCTACCTACCTCCCTCCCTCCCTACCTACCTACCTACTTCCCTCCCTCCCTCCCTACCTACCTCCCTCCCTCCCTCCCTCCCTCCCTCCCTACCTACCTACCTACTTCCCTCCCTACCTACCTACCTACCTACCTACCTACCTACCTACCTACCTACCTACCTACCTGTCTACCTACCTACCTACCTACCTACCTGTCTACCTACCTACCTACCTACCTACCTAACTAATTAATGGGTATTATGGACATATGAACACAATTAATGCACAAACGTGGGAAAGTAAACTTCATACGCCAACAAAATAATCTGAGTTGATGATAGATTATTAAAAGACATCGATATAGTTTCCAAACTCTTCCCTTCCCTGCTGCAAATGCTGCGTTCACCTTATTGATGAACACTTTACTGTCTGATTCAAAATGCTGAATGTGGCCACGCTCCATTCATTATAAACCTTGCATAGGGAAATCAATGTGCTTTGTGTGTGTTTTTCTTCTTATTGAAGGAGCTGACCTTCGGGTTGCTCTCATGATGAATGTCAGCGCAATTAGAGGTTTGCCTTCACAGGGAAACGAGGAGAGTCCATCACTTACATACTTCAAATGGAGACTTTAGGTCATTCTGTGGCGCACTGATTAGAGAGGGTCCTTTACCGTTACACCTAGACACATATGATACATGTATAACATACAACACATTGTTAAATATTAAACACGTGGTTTCCCAACACTTGTGGTTTGTTAGCCTTCGTAATTAAGCAGTGCCTCGTGGCTTCTCGTAGCCGTTAGCGTCTAAACTCAGAGATATTTTCACTTTAAGATGCGCACAGGCAGGCCCGGTTCCTGAGGGTGCATCTGAGATTAGAGAGGGTGCAGTGGTAAAGTGCTATTTTTATAAATGGGAGTGGACATAACACCCTCTAGGGGGGGTCCTCACCTGCTCTAGGGGGGGTCCGGGGGCATGCTCCCCGGGGAAGATTTTTTATTGAAGTTCAAAGCATCAATGTGGTGCACTTTGAGAGCAACATGGAGAGATCTATGGAGACATCTCAACACCCATATGAAACAGAACTGGAAGCAGGTTTACTATTTCTTTAAGGATATTTTACAAATCCCCTTTCAAGACCGAAATGTCTACAGGCATTACGACGCACAGATGGCATCTTTTTTAGAGGAATATTCCAGCCAATCTCTGTTGTGGAACCATTGGCTGCAAAATGAGCGCCTCACCCCACTGTACAGGCGAGTTGGGTACTTTTTTAAATGGCAGGCTCTGTTTTCCCGAGGTCCTCTGGCACTTGCGGGCCGCCGAGGGGTGGCGGCGTTTTGGGGCAACGAAGAGAGCTACCGCGGGTAAAGTAATGTCCCCATGATCTGAACTGTTATTACCTGACAATGTTATTTAACCACAATTACAATGTATTTGATTTCAACTATATTATTATTATTATAATTATTACTACTATTATTATTGTTTTTATATATGTAATATTTGTCCCTTATGCACCCCCGTAGAACCGGCCCTGCGCACAGGACTTAACTTAGTTGCTTGAGCCCGAAAAAGACCGGCCTTACACACTTAAAAAAACAAGGTTCATTTTAATAATGTATATTTAACGCAATTTATGTAACATAACCATTATTATCTCAAATTATGTAATTTAGATATAATAACATGTGTATTATACAGAACAATGACAGTCATCTGAATGCAAAGCAAACCCTTTAGTTTAGATCTTTGACTTTTGACTTAAAGTTACATTTGCTGATAATACTTTTAACTTAAAGTAGTATTGAAAATGGACTTTTACTCAACTAAAGTACCTTCACACGATGGTATTAATAATTGTATTTAAGTCAAGTATCTCAGAACTTGAAGCTGTTAAATATGCATTATGCTAATACACTCATATGTGGAGCATTGACGGTGACTGACAATGTACTGTGTGCTCGTAATGTTGGACTAAGTGTGAAACTCATTGGTCTAATGAGATTAATTCAGATTTTAAAGGACTTAGATATGGTTTTATGATCGTTTTAATGCACTTAGTCTCAGCTTTGAGTCCCATAAAGTCTCTTAAACCAGAGAGCTGTTCATGGAGTCTGCCCCAACTTTCACTTTGATGCACAAGCACGTTAACTTCACATAGATTTCATGTTTTATATAAAAAGGCTAAATCAACCTGTTTTTTGATCGTGAAAAAGTCCGGAAATGAAACAGGCTTTCTCCACTCTACTTTATCCCAGACCCCATTTGCTTCCATATCCTAAAACATATCGCATTTTGATCACGTCCTTCCACAACAATTACAAATCTCTGTTTAATTTCCCCCTCACAGATGATCTAACAGGTGAGTCATCGCGGCCATGCAGCCTCGCGCGCTTTATCTACACGGTTCACTTTATCTGTTTCCCTTTTCCTGACTAAAACCACCCCCTTCTTATCACTTAAACCCACGGAGCTTTTACACGGACTCTGTCTTACCCCTTGGCCGGAGTTCTGGCTCTTTTCACCGGGGATCCATGTGCTGTCGGACCGCTGATCTCCAGCTCTGATGGGAATCAACCGGAGACACACTGAGCATGCGCAGAAAACAGACTTGTAGATAAGACATGACATCTGTCTGTTAACACTGAACAAATATACTAATACTGTACAAATAGGTACTGCATGGAGAATGGTACTTAAATACAAGTGTTTTAAGTACGATTAGGAAAATGTACTTTACTTTTTATTAATAATGTTCTATAATCTGCCACTACGTTTTTTTTGCACTACTAAATACTGCTCGTCATCGCTGTACAGTATTACATTAATTATGTGACCGTATATGTGTCCTGTAGTTATGTAATCGCTCGTTTTACTTCCCAGTTTTATTATCGTGCTTCTGTGTATTGTATTTTTGTAACTCTGCCACAACAATTTCCTTCGGGAGAAATAAAGTCCTATCTTACCTTATATTATCTGAAGAGTAAAAGTACACTTTTATTCCAAATAATCATATTTAAAAAGTATTTCGTGTCAAAATCTGAATTTATAAAGTAACAAGTAAATAGATGTGTAGTTAAATGGAGTAAAAAGTACAATATTTGATTCCAAAATGTAGTGGAGAAGAAAGTAAATGAAAATACGTGCTCAAATGTACTTAGTGACTTTCCACCACTGCACTTAACCTTTATCAAAGAGGTGATTTAAAGCGTTTAGTTCATGTACGTAGTTTAGTAATAATGTGTCATGAGGATTTAACCCTATGACATGTAGTAGAAGCTATTAGTGAATGAGATGAAAAAAATATAGGTGGTTCCAGATTGAGTCAAAATGGCCTTTACTCCTGTCGTCCTTTTCCTCTCCAGCATAGGACAGGCAATGTGTATTTGTTTAAATGAATTGTCTTTGTATTGGACATGTGAACAGACAGACATTCAGCAGCTCAGCGGGGGAAATTCTTACATAATTAAAACACGTAACAATTAGGATGTCAATCAAAGGAAATATGAATCAATCAATCAAAAATACTTTATTAATCACATTACGTTTTATGACAGTTGCACCATATAAAATACAATAAATACATATGTTCATTAGTAGAAGTTAAAAAATATGAAATGTGAATACACAATGCAATACAAAAGTAAAAATAACATATAAAAACATAATCAAAAAGTCAGTATACCCAAAATTATAAAATATAAAACTATATATTTTCTGTTTGTCACAGGGGTTAATGCATCTATATATTGAATGAAATATTTCAAAGTTTAGGAAGTACGTGTCTATATGGAGATTGAAGCATTAGTCTCGAGTCACTATACCCGCCTAAAGGGATATTTAGTGGTATTATATGAAAGCCAGATTAGCACTGCGTATGTATTTATAACCTTCTGATAGTCTAGAACTGTCAGTCTTTCAGCTGGGATGATCTGTTTCAACCCCGGCACATTGAGCACCTGTCGAGATATTATCCCTCTGAAGTTAATCTGAAGGGCTTTTGGCCACAGGTACTTTAAGATTGTTTCAAACTTTCCTTCACTGACCTCTGCTTGAACTCTTCTCTCTGCAAACTACCTCTGAGTATCAACTCATGGTACTGTTTTAACCAGAGGTGGGAAGTAGTGGAGTACAAATACTTCGTTACTGTACGTAAGTACATTTTTCTGGTATCAGTACTTTTACACCAATTCTGACGACTTTTTACTTTGACTTCTCACATGTTGAACTCAAGTACCTGTACTTTCTACTTCTCACGTTTTGAACACAAATACCTGTACTTTCTACTTCTTACTGTACATGTTGAACACAAATACCTGTACTTTCTACTTCTTACATGTTGAACTCAAATACCTGTACTTTCTACTTCTTACATGTTGAACACAAATACCTGTACTTTCTACTTCTTACATGTTGAACTCAAATACCTGTACTTTCTACTTCTCTCATGTTGAACTCAAATACCTGTACTTTCTAATTCTTACATGTTGAACTCAAATACCTGTACTTTCTACTTCTCTCATGTTGAACTCAAGTACCTGTACTTTCTACTTCTCACGTTTTGAACACAAATACCTGTACTTTCTACTTCTTACATGTTGAACCCAAATACCTGTACTTTCTACTTCTTACTGTACATGTTGAACACAAATACCTGTACTTTCTACTTCTTACATGTTGAACCCAAATACCTGTACTTTCTACTTCTCACATTTTGAACACAAATACCTGTACTTTCTACTTCTTACATGTTGAACCCAAATACCTGTATTTTATACTTCTTACATGTTGAACCCAAATACCTGTACTTTCTACTTCTCACATGTTGAACTCAAATACCTGTACTTTCTACTTCTCACATGTTGAACTCAAATACCTGTACTTTCTACTTCTCTCATGTTGAACTCAAATACCTGTACTTTCTACTTCTTACATGTTGAACACAAATACCTGTACTTTCTACTTCTTACATGTTGAACCCAAATACCTGTACTTTCTACTTCTCACATGTTGAACTCAAATACCTGTACTTTCTACTTCTTACATGTTGAACCCAAATACCTGTACTTTCTACTTCTTACATGTTGAACTCAAATACCTGTACTTTCTACTTCTTACATGTTGAATCCAAATACCTGTACTTTCTACTTCTTACATGTTGAACTCAAATACCTGTACTTTCTACTTCTTACATGTTGAACTCAAATACCTGTACTTTCTACTTCTTACATGTTGAACTCAAATACCTGTACTTTCTACTTCTCTCATGTTGAACTCAAATACCTGTACTTTCTACTTCTTACATGTTGAACTCAAATACCTGTACTTTCTACTTCTCTCATGTTGAACCCAAATACCTGTACTTTCTACTTCTCACATGTTGAACTCAAATACCTGTACTTTCTACTTCTCTCATGTTGAACTCAAATACCTGTACTTTCTACTTCTCACATGTTGAACCCAAATACCTGTACTTTCTACTTCTTACATGTTGAACTCAAATACCTGTACTTTCTACTTCTCACATGTTGAACTCAAATACCTGTACTTTCTACTTCTCACATGTTGAACCCAAATACCTGTACTTTCTACTTCTCACATGTTGAACCCAAATACCTGTATTTTATACTTCTTACATGTTGAACCCAAATACCTGTACTTTCTACTTCTCACATGTTGAACTCAAATACCTGTACTTTCTACTTCTCACATGTTGAACTCAAATACCTGTACTTTCTACTTCTCTCATGTTGAACTCAAATACCTGTACTTTCTACTTCTTACATGTTGAACACAAATACCTGTACTTTCTACTTCTTACATGTTGAACCCAAATACCTGTACTTTCTACTTCTCACATGTTGAACTCAAATACCTGTACTTTCTACTTCTTACATGTTGAACACAAATACCTGTACTTTCTACTTCTTACATGTTGAACCCAAATACCTGTACTTTCTACTTCTCACATTTTGAACACAAATACCTGTACTTTCTACTTCTTACATGTTGAACCCAAATACCTGTATTTTATACTTCTTACATGTTGAACCCAAATACCTGTACTTTCTACTTCTCACATGTTGAACTCAAATACCTGTACTTTCTACTTCTCACATGTTGAACTCAAATACCTGTACTTTCTACTTCTCTCATGTTGAACTCAAATACCTGTACTTTCTACTTCTTACATGTTGAACACAAATACCTGTACTTTCTACTTCTTACATGTTGAACCCAAATACCTGTACTTTCTACTTCTCACATGTTGAACTCAAATACCTGTACTTTCTACTTCTTACATGTTGAACCCAAATACCTGTACTTTCTACTTCTTACATGTTGAACTCAAATACCTGTACTTTCTACTTCTTACATGTTGAATCCAAATACCTGTACTTTCTACTTCTTACATGTTGAACTCAAATACCTGTACTTTCTACTTCTTACATGTTGAACTCAAATACCTGTACTTTCTACTTCTTACATGTTGAACTCAAATACCTGTACTTTCTACTTCTCTCATGTTGAACTCAAATACCTGTACTTTCTACTTCTTACATGTTGAACTCAAATACCTGTACTTTCTACTTCTCTCATGTTGAACCCAAATACCTGTACTTTCTACTTCTCACATGTTGAACTCAAATACCTGTACTTTCTACTTCTCTCATGTTGAACTCAAATACCTGTACTTTCTACTTCTCACATGTTGAACCCAAATACCTGTACTTTCTACTTCTTACATGTTGAACTCAAATACCTGTACTTTCTACTTCTCACATGTTGAACTCAAATACCTGTACTTTCTACTTCTCACATGTTGAACCCAAATACCTGTACTTTCTACTTCTCACATGTTGAACCCAAATACCTGTATTTTATACTTCTTACATGTTGAACCCAAATACCTGTACTTTCTACTTCTCACATGTTGAACTCAAATACCTGTACTTTCTACTTCTCACATGTTGAACTCAAATACCTGTACTTTCTACTTCTCTCATGTTGAACTCAAATACCTGTACTTTCTACTTCTTACATGTTGAACACAAATACCTGTACTTTCTACTTCTTACATGTTGAACCCAAATACCTGTACTTTCTACTTCTCACATGTTGAACTCAAATACCTGTACTTTCTACTTCTTACATGTTGAACCCAAATACCTGTACTTTCTACTTCTTACATGTTGAACTCAAATACCTGTACTTTCTACTTCTTACATGTTGAACTCAAATACCTGTACTTTCTACTTCTTACATGTTGAACTCAAATACCTGTACTTTCTACTTCTTACATGTTGAACTCAAATACCTGTACTTTCTACTTCTCTCATGTTGAACTCAAATACCTGTACTTTCTACTTCTTACATGTTGAACTCAAATACCTGTACTTTCTACTTCTCTCATGTTGAACCCAAATACCTGTACTTTCTACTTCTCACATGTTGAACTCAAATACCTGTACTTTCTACTTCTCTCATGTTGAACTCAAATACCTGTACTTTCTACTTCTCACATGTTGAACCCAAATACCTGTACTTTCTACTTCTTACATGTTGAACTCAAATACCTGTACTTTCTACTTCTTACATGTTGAACTCAAATACCTGTACTTTCTACTTCTCACATGTTGAACACAAATACCTGTACTTTCTACTTCTCACATGTTGAACTCAAATACCTGTACTTTCTACTTCTCTCATTTCCAAACAGCTGGTTCCTTTAGTCTGAATGTGTGTTGGTGCGTGATCATTATTCTTTAGAGTCACTGCGTGCCTATTGGTTGGAACACGATCCGTGTATCCATCACTTCCTGGTCTTCTCTAAAGAAGAGGGACCGATGGAAACGTTGTCATGTTGCCGTTGGTCACCATGGAAACATTCATTAGCTAACAATGACATTATTGTTCTATTGATATAAAGGGAGGTCAGGTACTCTTTAAAGCAGCTGCTAGCTATGGGTACTTTTTACTGAAGCACACTTCAAAGCCTCTTTACTTGAGTAAAGATGTTTAGTCAGTACTTCTACTTTCACCAGAGTATTTTTAAACACGAGTATCTGTACTTCTACTTGAGTAAAGGATGTGTTTTATTCTCTGGTGTTAACCTTCTCCATGCCACTGCCCCCGTTGGTCCTGGTCAATGCATTTGTCACGTCCCGCATCGACTTCTGTAACGCTATCCTCTCAGGCATTCCCACCAAGCTCATCAATAAACTACAAATCATACAGAACTCTGCAGCCCGCACCAAGGCCTCCGAACACATCGCCCCCATCCTCATCCAACTCCACTGGCTCCCTGTTTATTTATTTATTTATAGAAGGACCATGCATACAAAAACATTAATCTCAGCAAAGAGAAGAGATGCCAGATTATAATAGCTAATTTCCATCTGTTGTCCTCAGACAGGTTCATAACAATCAATACACACATAATAACATGATATCTATCAGTCAAACCATTTTAAAACCTGATTTAGGTACAGCTCAATTAATTAATACATAGTACACTTGAAATACGCTTACATGATCTCGGTCACTCAAATGATTACAAAGCCTGATTTAAATTCAGGCTACGAACATAACACTTAGTACACTTCAAATACACTTAAATAAAATATCTAAGATATAGTATGACGATACAGTTCAAATAAATTAAAAAAAAACTCAGATTACAGTGTAATTAATGTTGGCATGACCGGTTGCTTCATATCATTTTTTTGCACCATAGGAAAACGAGTTAAATCAGTCCAGGTTTTAAGTTCAACTGGAAGTGCTTGATGGCCGTAAACGATTCAATCAACTTCAAACTTCAACTTCAAAAACCTCCTGCTCACTTACAAAGCCCTACATAACCTGCCCCCCCCCATCTGGCTGCCCTTCTTCAAGAGTACACCCCCTCTCGCTCCCGCCGCTCCCCCTCTGCTGGTCTGCTGCCCGCCCCCACCCCACGCCTCGTCACCACGGGTGCTCGGGCTTTTAGCTGCACTGCTCCCAGACTCTGGAACTCCCTTCCCCCGCACACCCGACAGTCAGACACAATCACCATGTTCAAATCCCAATTAAAAACCCACCTGTTCAAATCTGCCTGCTCGCTGTAGTGCCCCCCATGATATGTTTCATTTGTGTCCACGTGACTGTCTCCTCCATGACTTCCTGTTTGTGTTTCTATCATGTTGTGTTGGCGTTTTCTTTCTTTTTAACAAATTGTACGGTGTCCTTTGGGTGTCATGAAAGGCGCCTACAAATAAAAATGTATTATTATTATTATTATTATTATTATTATTATTATTATTATTATTATTATTATTATTATTATTATTATTATTATTATTATTATTATTATTATTATTATTATTATTATTATTATTATTATTTTGTCCATTAAAGGTGGGGTAGGTAAGTTTGAGAAACCGGCTCGAGATCGCTAGAATTTGAAAATACACAACCGGAGGAAATCTGCCACTTCCTCACAGAGCCCCTCCTCCAACACACACGAACACGCACATGACCAATGAGGGACACGCGATAAGTGTGTGCCCCGATGGAAGGCTGACAGGCAGGTAGGCCAGCTAAACGGATTGGTTGTACTTTTTACAGTATCACGGCTTCTACAGATGACATTTATTAATGGATTTGTTGTCAAAGCACTTCAGATATTCATTGCTGTCGGGATGTTCAGAGCATTCCATGGAATATAACAAAAAGTGTATCTCGAGCCGGTTTCTGAAACTTACCTACCCCAATAAGTAATCGTTTTTTTTGGGATTGGTGTAAAAGATCATCGACCTCATCGCCATGATGTGATGGAGGGATTATTTCTCCTCACATCACTAGATGACCTTACTCTTGTTTGATAGCAGTTATCTGCAGACTGGCATCAACGTCTTGTGGAAGTCTTAAAGAAATGATGGCATGTAAAAGGCCACAAAGTGAGTTTTGGTACAGACGTTTGCCGTATAGTTTGACTTAGTGTCCAGCTCACCTTGTAAAATGTTATTCAAATCGGCCAATATTAAAAATGTGTGTCAGAGCTTTAAAATCTCCACAGCAATTTACAACCTCTGTCCTCAGAGCCTTACAGCGGGTAGAGAAACTCTCCCATTAAAAAAGCCTAATTAACAATGGGGCAATTTGGTAGAAAGCTCTAAATACAGGACGCACAGTTTCACAATGGTTATTTTAGTAATTTATAAATCCAGATATTGAGTGTGAGGTCAGATTAGGGAAGTAGATATTTTCGATTTTTTCATCTACTGTATTTAATAGCATAAGTTTTTTATGTTGTCGTTAATTTCTTTGTGTTTTTGACGTTATTGCCTTCGCATTGTAAAAGAAATAGAAATTGCTCTTTTTAACTTAAATTTTGACAGAATTAAAAACAAACGTTTTATTATTATTTTAAAGGTACGTCTGAGAAGTATACAAGTATTCCTCCCTTGAGAAAAATCTACCTCTGTAAGGGGAACTCTCATTACAGGTCCGTCTCTGAAATAATGTTAAAAGAAACACACCTCTCACACGCACGCACGCACGCACGCACGCACGCACGCACGCACACACCGTGAGTCAGATATGTGTTCTGTAAATATTTCAGTGTTTCCTGAATATGCATTATTTATTCATGCAGACTGTCATAGCACGTCCCAAATGATACGAAAAACAAATAACGTCATTTCCAATCTGTGTGTCTGAAAGGGACATTTGGTAACTGGCAGAATAAGCGTGTGTGTGTGTGGGTGTGTGTGTGGGTGTGTGTGTGTGTGTGTGTGTGTGGGTGGTTCATCATATTTGTAATTTGGACACAGTATGGTAAACCATTAAAGGCGGGATAAGTCTGTTTCCAGGGTGCCCTTGTGAAAGAAAGGCATGTAAAACTGGTCTTGTTTTTCCATCATCTCCCCACACACACACACACACGCACGCACACACACACACACACACACACCACACACACACACACACACACACGCACACACACACACGCACGCACACACACACACACACACACGCATGTTTCAGCGCTCTATCAGAGAGAGAAAGACATTTCCATGGTTACGAGTCCAGCAAGGTCACACACAGGAAGTGAGTGCTAGGTGTTGATTGGCTGTAAGACAATTACACTTCCCTTTAAGATGATCTGCGAACAGGTTTTTTGTATCCACTCTATTTAGAAGCAGTTATCTGTCAGTTCAGCTGCACGGCTTGCTGCCCTTATTGCTTCCTCTATTCACCAGCGTGGGGACGGTTATCCCTTGCTGTGATAAATGATGCATTGTGCTGCCTGATATCTTCAAAACAACCTGAGCATCAGCCCACAGCAGCCCATAACACCACTGTCAATCCAGGGGAACATCCAAAGCCATCATGTTAATTGGCTGTGAAGAGCTCTCCGTTTATTGGCTCGTCAAACAGAAAGGGGAAAGCCACAATATTTAGATTTGATGACTGAGAAGACAGCTTTATTTTTACATTTGCCCTGCACCTGTCTAATCCCAGAATGCACTGGAAAACACTTGGTGACAGTTGGCACAGTCCGTGTTGGAAAAAAGGCACACGTATGTTCAGTGTAAATGTGACTTTTAATTCTTGGAAACACAGTAATTCATCCCTCCGGCATGAACTCATATTCTTCATGTGATCCCGTTTTCGACCCGGCCTTCTCGACCCTGATCCTCGTCACTGTGACTCCCAGTTTTGTTTTATTCATAACGCACTTTCCTTTAAAGCTAACCAAAAGAAAATGAATTATTCTTAGTATTTCTTTCTCTAAGTACCCTCAATGTCTTCCTCTGTCTCTCATTGACTGAATAGGATTGGACATGATTTCGGGGGGGTAACTACAGAGCAGCTTGAAGCCGGTTGTAATAACGAAAAGGACAATTAAAAAGTGTGATATTTCGTCATAAATCGGGGGTAAATATTGGAGAATTGACCCTGAAAGTAAATCAGGAAAGGGCAATAAAACAGCAATACTTTGGCTAGAGTTACGTGAGAAGATCAATACTACTCTTGTGTCTGTAAAATAGATGAATAATGTTCGTGAATTCTAGAACCCTGAAGGCAGGAGAGACTGAAAAGAGTCAAGGGAAGCTTATAAAAGTTAACAGCATTTAATTACACAAAAGATGCGGTGGTGTACAAAATGAAATGTGCGAGTGGAGGCGCTCTCCTCATCCGCCCGGTCAGTCCAGGTCACCCGGAGGAAGAGGTCAATCTTTGGCTTGCTCTTCCTGTCATCTGAGGTCTTCTCCTATTGGCCGACGTCGTCGGGGGCGGGTCCAATGCAATTCCTGCCTTGTTCTATTGTTACATTACATCGTTATTTCAGCGGCAATAGATGAGTGCTAACCCCAGTGTGCTCAGTGTACAACATCACATGTCATTTCACCTTTGATTCACGGTTTGAAAATGCAGCATTTCGCCACATGCTAATGCTAACCGGAAGGGAAGCATTTTCAGAATAAAAGTATTAAGTTAATAGTTAGTGAACTTCAGGTTTTTCAGAATCAACTGATTTAAATTAAATAGTGTATTTAATTCAAATTACGCCATATCAACATTTATTTTAATTTCTAACAATAGCCGGAGCAGCTAGTTAGCTTAGCTTAGCGTAAAAACGGGAAACCTACGAGCCCTTCTCAAACTCATATGTTATATCTGTTTAATGGATTAATCTGCACAGAAACAGTCGTTTAACAGCAAAGATGTGTGTGTGTGATTTGACACTAGGCTACCTGGTTCTTTTGTTGCTAATCTTTAATGCTAGGCTTAGCGGCTGCTAGCTTAGTAGCTTATACAATGCTACTGAAATTCTCTTCTCAATATCTGCAAAGAAATGAAAGCAAACAAGCATATATTCCCAATATATTAAGTACATTTTGGCGTGTTAAAAGTGTATTCTAATTATCTCAAACCCACGCATACCTTACAGATTTACAAAAGGCTTATTAAAACTCAAAATCATGTGTGTCATTCTATCTGAAACGCAGGCATGCATTGACTTATCTTTTAATTGCACTAAAGGCATGTTAAATCACATTCCCTCTCTTTTCTCCCATGTGTCATATCTGCCTTAAATTCAGTCCGGATGCATCCCTTCTATCTGAAATACAGGCATAACTTTATAATTGCATAATTAAAAGCTGGTAAAATCCTCTATCTTTCTCAGAAGCAGGTGTCGAAGCTGTGTTCAAACCTCACATGTTTTGTTATCTTCACTGTCGCTTTGCTTTTAGTAAGCTCACATTTTAATTGCACAATAACGTCTCAGTAAAGAAATAAATGTCCTCTCCCCCGGTAGCATTATACACGAAGCGTAGCACGGGTCAAAGGTCGCGCTGGATGTGTTTTTGGGTGCGGGGAAAAGCTACGTTACATCACACAAATAATGGCACATTAACATGAATAATGCATCGCATGTTGACAAGCGGAGGGGAACACACGGCGTCTAAATATTCTATAAGGAGAGCAATTCATAGAATAGAATAGCACTTTGGGAACTAATGGGCCGTCAGGTGTCACATCCTATGGCGAAGAGTGAGTGTGAGTGTGTGTGTGTGTGTGTGTGAACGCGTTGATGTGTGTCCGCTCGTTATTGCTCAATATGGAGTCTTTAAATGCATTCTCCTGTTGGGCTTCTCGCTCGTGCTTGTCAGGATGGAGAAATGTGTTTTAAAACATTATTTGAAGAAGTGCATATGCTGCTTTCTCTAAAATTAGATTTGATAGAAAGTGGAAATCTGGTGGAGACATAAGGCGAATTAAAGCTGTCACAATATGTCCGTACTTCTGCAGGATTTAGACAGTTACTTCTATTGAAAAGTGTTTTGATTGATTAGGTTTCTGTGGACGGCGGTGGTTTTTCACTCCACTATCATCAAATACCTTGCATTCACTTCAAGGAAAAGAACGAAGTCAGCAAAGTGTTCTTCAAGTATTGGGAATAAAGTTATGCTTCAGGTAGAATGACAGGATATTAAAGGGATTCATATTCCTGATGACTTATTGTGTTGGCAGCATTTTTGAAGAATAAACACGTCGACTGTCTATTATTTTACTATTGTCACCAACTCCAATCAAAAGACCGAAAGCAGCAATTAGATAATATTTTACTTTTTATTTCATTTTGGCACCGTATCATTGATCAATCAGAAGTCAAACTAGAGTAAATACCGCATTTTATGGGGACTATTTAACCACCATGGGTTAACGACAGGCCGTGGTATATGCTCATTATATCACAGCTAAGGGGCGTGGTTCGGCCCGACGCGAAGCGTGCAGTAACCCTTACGGAGCGTTCAAAAATAGCTTGGAGCTGGGCGTGTCTGGAGCTTGGGGATTTTATTCAAGCAACACGACCAACAACCAATCACATGAATCTCCCGCCCCCGACATACAAAGCAAAACCCCCGGGGATTTTATGGGAGCAATATATATATATATATAAACTCCCCAAACAGGCGAAACCCTACAGTTCCCCCCCACTGCCTCTGCCCACCTCCCTCCATGCTGGCTCCTCCGGTTTGTGTCCCGGTAGGTGAAGAGGGTCTGGTCATACAAAACCGGGTGATTGCTACGGCGATAGTTAGTTTCTCCTCCGACTTTTTTTTGAAATATAGAAATGAACGGCGGGATATCTCTCCCAGCTTAGACGCGGTTTGATTGGCTACGGCTTCAGCTGTCAGACTTTCGGAAACGGGATTTGATTGGCTGGCGCTGGCTACTCCGGCGTCTCCGGCGTCAGAAGTTGAACAATGTTCAACTTCTGACGCCGGAGACGGTGGAGACGGACCGCTCTGCTACCCACAATTCAGTTCGGCGAAAAAGCGAGGCTACGTGACGTCACCCCGTTCAGAGTGAACGGGCAGATTGGAGCTGTCGACGCTGTCGTGTGGACGGGCCGTTACTGCAGGCAGTTTGCTTTTCAGCCCAACTGTATACTGTTTTTCTCAGGCGCGGAGGGATACTGACTTGTTGTGAAAAGTAATTTACAATTCTACCCGTGGTATACGCTCAGTATATCACGGCTAAGAACCAATCAGATTGCTTGATTTGACTTGTCCGTTTTATAATGCACATTTTGTCCTCTAGAAGTTTTTTATTTTTATATATATAGTAATGCCCGTAATAAATAACAAAGATCACATGAAACAGGATGGAGTTTATTTTGACTATACAATACTACAATATACTATACGATACTGCACAATACTTTACCCTAATATACTCCACACATTAGGACACATTAAATAACTCTCAGATGTGACGCTGCAATATTCTATAGGCCCAAATCCACTTACATAACCCTGCTAAGTATAGAACTCTCTCTCTATATGTTTGAATACTCTGAGACGTGAGGTCTCACATCGCAGACAGGCTGACCCACTTCTGGTGTTCAGCAGGAACAGACTGTGCCTGGAGGACATCAGACTTCTGCGGAGACAAATGGTTGAGATCTGCTTCCCCTCCCCTTCATCCCTCAAGTCATTACAGCGGAGAGCAGGCGCACACGATGGATGGCTTTCATTCAAAGCGCTGCACTTCCACTTGTCTGATCATTCAAGGTCATCAGAGGAGGGAAGCAGTGCAGTACAAATACTTTGTTACTGTACTTAAGTACATGTTTCTGGTATCAGTACTTTACTCCACTACTTATTTTTCTGACGACTTTTTACTTTGACTTCTTACATGTTGAACTGAAATACCTGTACTTTCTACTTCTTACATGTTGAACTGAAATACCTGTACTTTCTACTTCTTACATGTTGAACTGAAATACCTGTACTTTCTACTTCTTACATGTTGAACTGAAATACCTGTACTTTCTACTTCTTACATGTTGAACCCAAATACCTGTACTTTCTACTTCTTACATGTTGAACTCAAATACCTGTACTTTCTACTTCTTACATGTTGAACTGAAATACCTGTACTTTCTACTTCTTACATGTTGAACTCAAATACCTGTACTTTCTACTTCTTACATGTTGAACTCAAATACCTGTACTTTCTACTTCTTACATGTTGAACTCAAATACCTGTACTTTCTACTTCTTACATGTTGAACTCAAATACCTGAACTTTCTACTTCTTACATGTTGAACTCAAATACCTGTACTTTCTACTTCTTACATGTTGAACTCAAATACCTGTACTTTCTACTTCTTACATGTTGAACCAAAATACCTGTACTTTCTACTTCTCACATGTTGAACTCAAATACCTGTACTTTCTACTTCTTACATGTTGAACTCAAATACCTGTACTTTCTACTTCTTACATGTTGAACTCAAATACCTGTACTTTCTACTTCTCACATGTTGAATTCAAATACCTGTACTTTCTACTTCTTACATGTCTTAAAACAGCTACTAGCTATGGGTCCTTTTACTGAAGCACACTTCAAAGCCTCTTTACTTTGACTTGAGTAAAGAAGTTTAGTCAGTACTTCTACTTTCACCTGAGTATTTTTAAACACGAGTATCTGTACTTCTACTTGAGGAAAGGATGTGTGTACTTTTGCCCTCTCTCGGGATATCGCACACTGACCTCTCCTCTGTGTGTGTGTGTGTGTGTGTGTGTGTGTGTGTGTGTGTGTGTGTGTGTGTGTTGTTATCTCAGTTCCCTGATCCGACACTAGATGGCAGTGGAATCTCAGCTCAGGATGTTTTTGTTCTCTTGACTTTATCATCTCAGGATCCTTTGTGTGTTTAATCTTCACAGCAGCAGAATCCACGTGTGTTTCCTGGAGGTAGGAACCGGGAGAACTCGGGAGAACTCGGGAGAACTCGGGAGAACTCGGGAGAACTCGAGAGAACTCGGGAGAACTCGAGAGAACTCGGGAGAACTCGAGAGAACTCGGGAGAACTCGGGAGAACTCGCTCTCCACCCTCTCCCCCCTCTCCTCCCCTCTCCTCCCTCTCCTCCCTCTCCACCCTCTCCTCCCCTCTCCACCCCTCTCCTCCTTCTCCTCCCTCTCCACCGTCTCCACCCTCTCCTCCCTCTCCCCCCTCTCCTCCCTCTCCACCTTCTCCTCCCCTCTCCACCTCTCCTCCCCTCTCCACCTTCTCCTCCCCTCTCCACCTTCTCCACCCTCTCCACCCCTCTCCTCCCTCTCCACCCCTCTCCACCTTCTCCTCCCCTCTCCTCCCTCTCCACCCCTCTCCTCCCCTCTCCTCCCTCTCCTCCCCTCTCACCCTCTCTCCTCCCCTCTCCACCCTCTCCTCCCTCTCCACCTTCTCCTCCCTCTCCTCCCTCCCCTCCCTCTCCTCCCTCTCCTCCCTCTCCTCCCTCTCCCCCCTCTCCACCCTCTCCTCCCTCTCCACCCTCTCCTCCCCTCTCCACCCCTCTCCACCTTCTCCTCCTTCTCCTCCCTCTCCACCTTCTCCACCCCTCTCCACCTTCTCCTCCCCTCTCCTCCCCTCTCCTCCCCTCTCCACCCTCTCCTCCCTCTCCCTCCCCTCTCCTCCCTCTCCTCCCTCTCCTCCCTCTCCACCCTCTCCTCCCCTCTCCGCAGAGGGCACAACAACGTAAATATTTAAAAGTGTGATATAGTGTCTTTATGCATTAAAGCGTGTCATGAACTCTGCTGTCACATCCCATGAACATCCACCAGTCTCTTTTTATCAGCAACCCCGCTTTAAAGGTTCTTATAGTCTTTATTATGTACCTACCTTTATATGCTTTTATTTATTTGACAGGCCTTAAAGGATTTGTATCTTATTTCATAATGCAACATGCTTCAACAGCAACATCTCGTTGTACATTAGTGTCGTTTTGTAAAGCGCTTTGAGCTGCATGTGTCGCCTGAACATCTAACTACAGCTTTAGTTTTATTACAACGCTACGATATCAGCGCGTTGGGGTACGGAATCATTTCCACACGAATAGCACCATTTATCATTGATATAATTAGATAGCATGTCATTCCAAACTGGCACATGTATACACCCCTCCCAAGAAGTCATTAATGAAGTGTAACATTATCACACGGCCACCTATCTAATCCAATTCATCCGTCTCATAGGTCATAATTAATTGCTCCATTATTAATCGAGTGATGTCATACCTACATGCCTCGGGCTGAAATGAACTGTCTGTCAACCAGGAACGCCGCCTTTGAGTGTGTGTGTGGAAGTTGTGTGTGTGTGTGTTTGTGTGTGTGTGTGGTGGAGGATGTGTGTGTGTATGTATTATTTTATTCAAAACAGAAGAGCAGTGAATATACAGTATCAAGAGCCTTTGACCTGCAGTGTATCTGAGGAATCTCAATGCGTTTGACTTAAGGGTGTGTGTGTGTGTGTGTGTAGGAGTGGTGTTGTTTGTGTGTGCGTGTGCAAACCTTTTAAAAATGTATTCAGGCATTGTTACACATTCACCAACATAAGACTTTATACGGCCAAACAGGGACAAAGGATGTCTGTGTGCGACTGTGTGTGTGTGTGGTGAAGGGTGTGTGTGTGTGGTGAAGAGTGTGTGTGTGTGTGTGTGTGTGTGTGTGTGTGTGTGTGTGTGTGTGTGTGTGTGTGCCAGAAGTGGCGATCATAGTTTGAGCTTTGTGTCAAAAGCTCATCAAACGTCCACGGATCAAATTCATCTCGAGATTCCTGCCGACTGCCTTCGGGTCAACGGGTCTGAGCGTCACGGAGGAGGATATTACACGGCGTGGGACATGAATATTTAACTCTCTCATTCTCACTCTCCCTCTTCGGCTACAGCTCCATATTAGATGGTGATTAGCCGACAGTAGACAGAGCTAACGACCTGCGATGGATCGGAGTGGACTCTTTGAAGAAGAAGAGGAGCAGCTGCAAAGTGATTGTTTATCAATCAAACCCTCCCTATTAAGTGGTATCACATTTTAAAGGTCTCCTATCATGCAAAATGCACATTTAAAAAATACATATATCCTTTATTTAACCAGATAAAACTCTCATTGAGATCAAAATCTATGTTTCCAGAGCGACCTGGCCTCGAGGGCAGCATGAACAATGTTAGAACACATGAACACACACACCCTCTCTCCTCCCCTCTCCTCTCCATAAAATGACCAGTTATAACACGTTAAACTCTGGCGCAATTTTCATTTTCAACGACTTGAATTAAGGGGATATAAGATCAATCACATCGACCAAGGGATTCTCGTTCTCTGTCGTTTAAGATGAACTCCCCCCAGTGGCGAGCCGTGACTTTTATAACCCTGACGGCCCGTCCACACAGCGGCGTGCGTTGAAGCTTCCAGCGCTTCTTCCCGTTCACTTTGAATGGGGTGACGTCACTTTTAGCCGAACTGCATTTTGGGAAGCGACGTGGAGCGTTGCTGGCGTTGCTCGCTCCAAAAGTTACCCTAACTCTAAGTTCAAAAGTTGAGCAATGTTCAACTTTTGACACCTCGAAGCGTCAGCCAATCTAATCGTATGCCAGTACAAGCTCTCGCCAATCAAACCGCTGCTTGTGTGTCTGGGGCGGGAGATTCATGTGATTGGTGCTTGGTCGAGTGTCAGAAACGCCCGCCGGCAAGCGTCAACGTACGCCGCTGTGTGGACGGGCCGTAACCCCTAGATTCCACCGGGTCCGTCTGCGCCGCGTTACGGCGCGTTACGGCGCGTTACGGCCGCGTTACGGCACGTTACGGCCGCGTTACGGCGCGTTACGGCCGCGTTACGGCGCGTTACGGCGCGTTACGGCACGTTACGGCACGTTACGGCCGCGTTACGGCCGCGTTACGGTGGAATCTAGGGGTACCCCAGCTCCTGTCTTCACAGCAACTCGCAGAGACGAGCTTCTTTGATTTAACCCTTCACATTCCAACAGAAACTGAACAGGCTGATTCGAAGGATTGATCTCTTTGGAAATGTTATTTTAAATCCAATCAAATCAAGTTATTTTGGTAAAACTAGTGAAAAACTAAAAAAATATTTAAAAAAAAATATTTTTTTAATGTTTTGAAATATAATTCTTTAGAATATGTTAGGCCCTGACGGCTCGCCACTGACTCCCCCATAGTGATCACATCTGAGAGTTCAGCTCCTTCTGGACATTATTTCATAGACTGACGCCCAGGGCCGTCCCTTCCCTACAGGGCCTCACCTTGCGCAGGGTGCCTCAACTGAGCCGAAAATGCGCCTGCGCTTATGCGGCGCCATGAATCTCATCATATCACTTTACGTGGGGCCTCGTGCTGGCCCTGCTGACACGACATGAATGCAGCACAAACCTCTAAATCGTAATGGAGGTGAAACATAAATGATGTCTCCTGGTCCTTCCTTGGTCCACGACATGTGACCAAGTTTCACAAACATAATAAATACAAAATCTGCTTCTATTGCCGGACGAACGAGCCGAAAACAGGAGATAACAAGAGAGAGGGCTATTCCGTTGGCTTTTTCCAAAATCCTACGCTTCATGTCTCCAAAACCGTCAATTCGTTAAAAAAAGGATTCAACACCAGCAGTGGTTGAGTCTATAGCTCACAGTGTGTTACAGCAACTTCTGGCAGTGAGCTTTCCTTTGCTGCAAGACTTAAGAGACGCAATAACAGGCCAACACACACACACACACGCGCATGCACACATCTGACCGAGGTTTAGACTGATGTGGGGTGTGTTATCGTCTCTTACAAACTACCTCAGATGTACGGGGGCATATTAGTGCTCACACAAACACAAATGCATATTTTAACCACCTTGCCAGTGTTGGCACTTTATCATCGTCAACCATCTGCCCCTTTGTTTCAAGCAGCATTGTAACCTTTCCCAGAGTGTGTGTGTGTGTGTTATCACTGGCCTGCACACATGCTTGTATATGTGTGTTGTGGCTGCCAAACGTCCATTTGGTGGGGGAATATTGCCAAGGTGACGTGGAGGTCAACTCCTCACAGCTGAATCATTGAACAGCGCGGAGCTGAGCGGCTGCCAAGCGCTGGCAGAGGAACACCAAACACACAATGTCATCATCTGGGAGTACACACTCAGAGAGGGGCTGAGCTCTGAACGCTAGGGGCGAGTAAATATTCACACTTTCAATTTCATCCTACACTAATTTGGCTATTTCCTTTCCAGAATGTTACAGGATTTGTACTTTGTAAATTGTGCTTTGTTTTTATCTTTAATGTTTTTTTTAATGCATGCTTCTTCGCTAACATTAAGCTGTCTTCGGCTCTTTTCTGCTGTTACACATTTCCCCTCTGAGGTATTCTGATTCTGACTCTCAAGTACAAGACCTGAGTACTTCTGCTTTTGTACTTCTACTGTTACTCAAGTACAAGACCTGAGTACTTTTCTTTTCGGTTCTCAGGCTTAGTCAGATATGAATTGATAAATATATGTCCTCGTCTGTTTTCACACAGCTTCTGAACGCTAAGGTAAATCTTTGTTTTTTAACGACTGATTTTAAATGTCATTTTCTGAATGTCTTTCATTTTCGTGAAGCACTTTGAATTGCCTTGTGTTCAAAGCTGCTGTGTAAATAAACTTGCCTTGCCTAATGTAATGAGGTAAAGTGTCAGCCTGGGTTCAGATGTGAATTAATAAAGACATTTCCTCGCCTGTTTTCACACAGAGTTGGCGGTCAGCGCTGGTATTTTTGTGGTTTCCTGTGTGGGGCCAAATCCCCACTGAGCGGTCCTGCTTTCATCCTCTGATCTGATCAATAATGGATGGATCTCCCACAGCCTCACACACGCAGGGTTTGCTTGGAAAACATCTTGGAAAAACCGGCCGCAATTTATCCGCCAGCCCCGAAGCGTCTGGCCACCAATTAGCAGCAGCATTTTACAGTCACTTGCTGGGTGTGCGACTGTTTGTAGGCACGCTCAACGACACACACACACACACACACACACACACACACACACACACACACACACACACACACATACACACACACACACACACACACACACACACACACACACCTCTAGAGAGTCGCTGACCTACTCCCCTAACCACTTTATTGATCTGTGGGCCAGAGATGTGAAAGCCTATTGAGGTCATCATTAATGATTCATCATATCCAGAAAATGTCAAATGTGGCTTGGGAGTAAACACGAATGTTGTCATACGTTGCGTTGTGGACTCATAAACATGTGAGAGCTTTGAAGAGAAGTCCTCTATGTTTCTATACGATGAATCATACATGTGAGAAGAGAGGATTTACCAGCTTTCAGACTGCTGTGATGCAACCACTCCATCGCCGTTTGTTCTGAGGCTGTCATTCACTTTTCTCAGCGCTCACAGAAAGAGATATCTGTTCTTCTGAATGATCTGTTCTGCGATGGCCTGGAGCTTCGAGCAGAGCACTGGGAATCAATGAGAAGAGAACAAACAGGCGTGTCCAAGTATGCAGCCTTTTGCTCATTTAATGCTTTTAGCCCGTGTAGTTGTCCTTTGATAAATATTCTAGCACAAACACACATGTAGATATACGATGCATTAGATATTCCACAGGGACAGATCCAAAGCTGCTGCTGTAGGCACTCTGAGACATGCACTGTGTGTTTCAAGAGAGGGTACAAGTACACACACACAAACACGCACACACACATGCACGCACACACACACGCACACACACAGTATAAATTAGTAGTAGATAGGATTACTTAAAATATAGTACCTTATATTTCATATTTTTTCCCTTTAGACCCTTGCGGTTTATTCTTAAAAACCCTTACCCTTACCCACCCCCCATTTCTCCTCTGCTGGTCTATGGCCTTGTAGAGGGTAACGGGGTACAGAGTCGCTTAGATAAGCGGGGGAGTGCATCTGACGAAGAGATAGGTTGTTGTGCTCCCTATCTCTGTTTCTTATCTATATCTAATAGAACTCAATCTCAATCTCAATCTTTATTTATTTATATAGCACATTTAAAACAACCTTCGGTTGACCAAAGTGCCGTACAGGGCAGGCAGTAACTACGATAGTGAATAACCCAATGGGAGTACGATAATAAAAACAATAATTAAAAACATAATAAAAAGCACAATAACTAGAAACATATAAAAAAAAACACATACAAATATAAAAATGTAATGCTCAACTAGTATTAAAAGCCAGTGCAAATAGGTGAGAACTGCTCAGGTCTTGATAGATTGAGTGGGGAAGTTCATGAGATCTTTCTAGAGGGTTATCAAGGATAACTTGTATCCAATGACCTTTGACCCTCTCTGTCTGTGTCTGTGTATTCTCTTGTTCCGATTAACCCAGCCAATTCTTTGTTCTTGTTTTGTATCTATATCTACGCCGGGATCCGGAGTCGAGGCTGATCCTCTTGCTGTGAGTCCTGGATCCTCTGTCCCTGAGTTCTGGATTAAGTCGTGGACTTCGGGTCGTGGCTGAACCTGTCTCTGCAGTCCTGCCTTGGGTCTCGTCATGCTGCTTCCCTGATGGCTTCCACAGGATTGTAGCTGACATCCTCGTGGATTCATCTTCTCATTACAGACACATGCATTTCCTAACATTCGGTCTATATGGTGTGAAATGTATTATCTCTTGGATTTACACACGGCATCTATTGCAGTCTGTCCGTCCTGGGAGAGGGATCCCTCCTCTGTTGCTCTCCCTGAGGTTTCTCCATGTTCCCTTAAACTGTGGGTTTTCTCTGGAAGTCTTTCCTTGTACGATGTGAGGGACTAAGGACAGAGGGTTTAAGGATAGAGGGTGTCGTTTTTCTCATACTGATATTCTGAACAATCTGTGCTGTTGTATTTGCTGTAAAGTGTCTCGACTGTAGGCTATTTTTATTTTATGTACAGCACTTTGGCTCGACCAAAAATCGTTTATAAATGTGCTCTATAAATAAAACTTGATTTGATTTGATTTGATACAGGGAACTGCTTTAGGCTGGTTTAGGTCCTATCTATCTGAACGCTCTCAGTTTGTACGTGTCAACGATGAATCTTCCACGCAAACCAAAGTTAGCCATGGAGTGCCACAGGGCTCAGTGCTCGGACCTATTTTGTTCACATTATATATGCTCCCGTTAGGCAATATTATAAGGAATCATTCTGTAAACTTTCATTGATGATACTCAACTATATTTATCTATCAAGCCTGATGAAACGAATCACCTAAATAAAATTCAAGACTGCCTTAAGGACTTAAAAACGTGGATGACCTTAAACTTTTTGATGTTAAACACGACAAAAACTGAAGTTATTGTACTTGGCCCGAAGAATCTACGAAACAAATTATCTAAAGATATACTAACTATGGATGGCATTAATTTGGCCTCCAGTGAGACTGTAAGGAATCTTGGTGTTATATTTGATCAGGATTTATCCTTTAACGCCCACATAAAATCAATTTCAAGGACCGCCTACTTCCATCTACGTAACATTGCAAAAATCAGGCATATCTTGCCTCAAAACGATGCAGAGAAACTAGTCCATGCATTTGTTACTTCAAGGCTGGATTATTGTAACTCTTTATTTTCAGGGAGTACCAAGAAGTCAGTCAAGTCGCTTCAGCTGATTCAAAATGCTGCGGCTCGTGTACTAACCAGAGTTAGGAGAAGGGACCACATTACTCCTGTTCTGGCTGCCTTACACTGGCTCCCTATAGAACACAGGATAGAATTTAAAATTCTTCTCGCCTACAAAGCCCTTAATGGGCAGGCGCCATCTTACCTTAAAGAACTCATTATACCCTACTGTCCTACTAGGGCATTGCGTTCCAAGAATGCAGGGTTGTTGGTTGTTCCTAGAGTCTCTAAAAGTGCAATGGGAGCCAGAGCCTTTTCTTATCAAGCTCCACATTTGTGGAATCAGCTTCCAGTTTGTGTTCGGGCGGCAGACACCCTATCCGTTTCTAAGAGTGCGCTTAAGACCTTCCTTTTTGATAAAGCTTATAGTTAGGGCTGATTAGATTCAGCCCCTAGTTTTGCTGATATAGGCTTAGTTTGTCGGGGGACACCTTACTTCTTTCTAGAAAATTGTATACAACCGGTTGCCATAGCGACATATTGTGTGCATTACCATTTAAGCTGAATGAGTCAAACGACTGTTATATAAATACAAGTAAAAAGCTGAGAAGTACTTTACTTGATTTATTAGCTCCAAGTATTGTATATGCAAATCCAAGCCATTTGAACTACAACACAGTTTCCAAGTATTCAACAGAAATTCAGAACATATTAACCATCCTTTATTTATCATCATAAAAAACCAACAGTCATTCTTCAGACTCCAGCTTTCATCTGGTTGTTGGGTGGCAGGGCCTTGCCCAGGTGGGTCCCTACGGTCAGTCCAAACTCCTTGGCGGCATGTTTCTCATGGACCTCAGGCTTCAGCTGGTAACCCTTCTCCCCATCAAAGCAGTCCAAGGGAGTGAAAGCAAGTGGGTTCTCTCCCAGGAGGCCTTGCATGCGCGTGTGCCAGCCCTCCAGCATGGTACCGCGTGCCTCAGAGGAAACGTGAGACGGGGCCCAGAAGATCTGAGGAGCCAGCACCTGGAAGCCACAGTAGTGCAGGATGCCATTCTGGAGGAAACGGGGAGATACAATTAGTGATGACGCAGACAAAAAATAAGTTTCCTCTGGAACAGCTTTTTGATAATCATTGATCCAAATAAAATACCTGCAGTGGCCAAAGAGTGACATTCATGTCACCATTAATGCCATTTGCACTGAACATGGACTCCTGAGACCCAGTGGTGAAGGAGAGCATGGCCTTCTTGTCCTGTGGAAAAAGACAAGATCTACTGTGAGTAGGGAGAGATAGAGTCACAATAAGGCAAACCTCTTGATTTGCTTTGTTACCTTGAAGATTCCCTGGCTGTAGTGCTTCTCGTGGGTGAAGGCAAAGCCCAGTGTGAGCACCCGGTCCATCCAGCCCTTCATGATGGCAGGAACAGTGAACCAGTACATGGGGAACTGAGAAGTAGGGCTAAGGTTAGTTCCTAACAGAGGCATGGCTTAAAAGAATAACACATTTTCATTCTGGCTCTACCTGAAAGATGACGAGGTCGGCCTCAGTGAGTTTGCTTAGACTGTGTGTTGATGGAAAGAGTGGCTCATGCTAGAGCAAAGTGAAGAAGCTGCTTTTATACTCCACACCACTCAACATACTGCCTTCTGGCTCATTTCTCACAGGTGCTGTCAATCAGCAATCAAGCTCACTGACCAATCAGATGGCAACAGGACTCATCAATCTAGTATCTAATCTACATGTATTTACTGAATTTGGACAGCATTTCAAATGGGGAGGAACTTTTCTACAACGACAAGCCAAGTATGTGTATGTGTTTATCCAGCTGCAGACTTAGCCAGTTTTAAAAACAGGACACACTTACAATAGTACTCTTGCAAAAAAAGTGTCATTCATGTGTGCTTTTTTCCCGTTTAGCCAACCCGAGACACCGCGTAGGTTTTTCCATGTCTCTGTTTTTGCATCTTTTAATACAGAGGCCCTGCAGATCTGTAGGATCAGAACGAGGATACTATTTTAGAGCTGGGAGGACAATGTGCAGAGCTATAAAAGCATTATAAGATGCATATTTTGAAAGTTATAGGCAACTTAAATTAAAGCATTAAAGTATTTTGGTGAAGGGAGGATTAGATCAAAATCACACAGGGTTGACAGACTAAGTGTTTAAATGAAGGGGTTACAGATCAATTTCGTGAATCAATGTTTATTTATATAGCCCAATATCACATTATTCTCAGTGGACTTCACAGTTTGTACAGAATATCGGAATGACAATGCGACACCATCTGTCCCTTGACCCTCTGTCCTTAGACCCTCTGTCCTTAGACCCTCACATCGTACAAGGAAACACTTCCGGAGAAAACCCACAGTTTAAAGGGAACATGGAGAAACCTCAGGGAGAGCAACAGAGGAGGATCCCTCTCCCAGGACGGACAGACGTGCAATAGATGCCGTGTGTAAATTGAAAAGATAATACATTTGCAACATAGGTAGTCAAAATGTTTGGAAATGCATGTGTGTATAATAGGAAGATGAATCCACGAGGATATCCATCCAGGACCGATGATCCAGGACCACAGCCACGACTCGCGATCCAGCGCTCGCGATCCAGGACACAGGACCGCAGGATCATCCATGACTCCGGATCCCGGCGTATATAGACACCAAAAAGAAAGACATTTGGGGAAGCTGGGTTAATCGGAACATGAGAGTACACGGGTATAGACAGAGAGAAGGAAGAAGTAAGATGTCCCCCGACAAACTAAGCCTATATCAGCAAAACTAGGGGCTGAATCTAATCAGCCCTAACTATAAGCTTTATCAAAAAGGAAGGTCTTAAGCGCACTCTTAAAAACGGATAGGGTGTCTGCCGCCCGAACACAAACTGGAAGCTGATTCCACAAATGTGGAGCTTGTTAAGAAAAGGCTCCGGCTCCCATTGTACTTTTAGAGACTCTAGGAACAACCAACAACCCTGCATTCTTGGAAGGCAATGCCCTAGTAGGACAGTAGGGTATAATGAGTTCTTTAAGGTAAGATGGCGCCTGCCCATTAAGGGCTTTGTAGGCGAGAAGAAGAATTTTAAATTCTATCCTGTGTTCTATAGGGAGCCAGTGTAAGGCAGCCAGAACAGGAGTAATGTGGTCCCTTTTCCTAACTCTGGTCAGTACACGAGCCGCAGCATTTTGAATCAGCTGAAGCGACTTGACTGACTTCTTGGTACTCCCTGATAATAAAGAGTTACAATAATCCAGCCTAGAAGTAACAAATGCATGGATTAGTTTCTCTGCATCGTTTTGAGGCAAGATATGCCTGATTTTTGCAATGTTACGTAGATGGAAGTAGGCGGTCCTTGAAATTGATTTTATGTGGGCGTTAAAGGATAAATCCTGATCAAATATAACACCAACATTCCTTACAGTCTCACTGGAGGCCAAATTAATGCCATCCATAGTTAGTATATCTTTAGATAATTTGTTTCGTAGATTCTTTGGGCCAAGTACAATAACTTCAGTTTTGGTCGTGTTTAACATCAAAAAGTTTAAGGTCATCCACGTTTTTAAGTCCTTGAGGGAATCTTGAATTTTATTTAGATGATTAATTTCATCAGGCTTGATTGATAAATATAGTTGAGTATCATCCGCATAACAATGAAAGTTTACAGAATGATTCCTTATAATATTGCCCAACGGGAGCATATATAATGTGAACAAAATAGGACCGAGCACTGAGCCCTGTGGCACTCCATGGCTAACTTTGGTTTGCGTGGAAGATTCATCGTTAACACGTACAAACTGAGAGCGTTCAGATAGATAGGACCTAAACCAGCCTAAAGCAGTTCCCTGTATGCCAACTAAGTGCTCTAGTCTTTGCAATAGGATATCATGGTCGATAGTATCAAATGCAGCACTGAGATCGAGCAGAACAAGAATAGAGACAAGTCCCTTGTCTGAGGCTCTTAGAATGTCATTTGTGACTTTAACCAGAGCTGTCTCTGTGCTATGATGTGTTCTAAAGCCAGACTGAAAATCTTCAAATAAATCATTGTTTTTTAAGTAATCACATCACACAACTGTTTTGCGACCGCTTTCTCAAGAATCTTTGAGAGGAACGGAAGATTAGAAATAGGTCTATAGTTGGCTAAAACCTCTGGATCGAGGTTGTGCTTTTTAAGAAGCGATTTTATCACTGCTACTTTGAATGATTGTGGAACATAGCCTGATAATAAAGACATATTCATAATATTTCATAAAGAAGTGCTAATTAATGGAGAAACTTCCTTCAACAGCTTAGTTGGAATTGGGTCTAACATGCACGTTGATGGTTTAGAAGAGAGAATCATTGAATGTAATTGTTCAAGGTTAATGGCTGAAAAGCATTCTAGTTTACTATCTCGTGTAATATTAGAACTTACGATTCCGGGAGCTGTTGATAACACTATACTGGTCAAAGGCAAGAGGTCATTTATTTTGTTTCTAAGAGTAACAATGTTACCGTTAAAAAAGCACATAAAATCATTACTACTGAGTGCTATGGGAATAGAAGGCTCAATGGAGCTGTGGCTCTCTGTCAGCCTGGCTACAGTGCTGAAAAGAAATCTTGCATTATTCCTATTCTCATCTATTAATGAAGAGTAGTAGGCTGCTCTCGCTTTACGCAGTCCTTTCTTATATTCATTGAGAGTAATATGCCAAATTAAACGAGATTCAAGTTTAGTGGAACGCCATATCCTTTCAAGTTGTCTAGACTTTTGCTTTATTTTGCGGGTTTCGGCATTATGCCATGGAGCTAATCTATGTTGTTTTATTTTCTACTTTTGCAAAGGAGCAACAGAGTCTAATTTTATTCGCAGCGCATCTGTAGCACTATCAACAACATGATCGATGTGGGGTGGTGTATATTTTGTATAAGTTTCCTCCCCTACATGCAGACATGCTATCGAGTTAAGTACTGGTGGAATCTCTTCCTTAAATGTGGCTATTAGTAACAGATATGTTTCTGCTGCAAGAGCTTTTGACTAATGCTTTGTAGTCTCGTAATAGTACTTCAAAAGTTACTAAGAGATGGTCGGATAAAGCAGGATTATGCGGTTCTACTAATCTCTTGACCACAGAATTAACCCGAGAAACTTCAGTGAATAGTCAACTTGGCTCCAAGTTTAGCAATCAGTGAAATCTTGCCCAACTGGAGTTTGATGGACGTCGTGTCACAATACTTAACATTGGTAAACCTAAAGAAAATTGCATACAACCGGTTGCCATAACGACATATTGTGTGCATTGCCATTAAAGCTGGATGAGTCAAACAACAATGTTATAAATACAAGTAAAATGCTGAGAAGTACAAGTAGTGCTTTACTGGCTCCAATTATTGTATATGCAAATCCCAGCCATTTGAACTACAATACAGTTTCCAAGTATTCAACAGAAATTCAGAAAATATCAACCATTTTTTATTTATCCTCATAAAAAACCAACAGTCATTCTTCAGACTCCAGCTTTCATCTGGTTGTTGGGTGGCAGGGCCTTGCCCAGGTGGATCCCCACGGTCAGTCCAAACTCCTTGGCGGCATGTTGCTCATGGACCTCAGGCTTCAGCTGGTAACCCTTCTCCCCATCAAAGCAGTCCAAGGGAGTGAAAGCAAGTGGGTTTTCTCCCAGGAGGCCTTGCATGCGCGTGTGCCAGCCCTCCAGCATGGTACCGCGTGCCTCAGAGGAAACGTGAGACGGGGCCCAGAAGATCTGAGGAGCCAGAACCTGGAAGCCACAGTAGTGCAGGATGCCATTCTGGAGGAAACGGGGAGATACAATTAGTGATGACGCAGACAAAAAATAAGTTTCCTCTGGAACAGCTTTATGATAATTGATCCAAATAAAATACCTGCAGTGGCCAAAGAGTGACATTCATGTCTCCATTAATGCCATATGCACTGAACATGGACTCCTGAGACCCAGTGGTGAAGGAGAGCATGGCCTTCTTGTCCTGTGGAAAAAGACAAGATCTCCTGTAAGTAGGGAGAGATAGAGTCACAATAAGGCAAACCTCTTGATTTGCTTTGTTACCTTGAAGATTCCCTGGCTGTAGCGCTTCTCGTGGGTGAAGGCAAAGCCCAGTGTGAGCACCCGGTCCATCCAGCCCTTCATGATGGCAGGAACAGTGAACCAGTACATAGGGAACTGATAAGTAGGGCTAAGGTTAGTTCATAACAGAGGCATGGCTTAACAAAACAGAAACATACCAATTCTGGCTCTACCTGAAAAATGACGAGGTCGGCCTCAGTGAGTTTGCGTTGTTCTTCAGTGATATCAGCAGTAAGCTTTCCCGCCTCCCATGCCAGTTTGGTCTCCTCTCCGTAACAGAAGTGATCTGCATTCTTAACTTCTCCTGCAGGGAAAATACATTTTTACAAGTCTGAAGACCAATTTAAAAGTTAAACTATTTATTTTCAGTGAGGTATTTACCAGTGATGTCCTCAGCTGTAGCAGTGGCCTTAAACGCCATGGCATACAGGTCAGATACTTCTACTGCGTAGCCCTTAGCAGTTAAAACTTCCACTGCAGCGTCTTTGGCTGCAGAGTTGAAGGAGCCAGAGCTCTGGTGTGCATACACAATCAACACTTTCTTTGACACTAAAACAAGAAATACATGATTCCAATGAGAACACATCAGAACAGAAACACATGTATTAGATTCAATCTGAACATGAGCTATACACTCAAGGCCTCAGCAAATACAAGAACACAAAGTTAAAAACATACCCATTTTGAAGCAGGAAATTGTAAATGCTGGCTTTTACACAGACTGTGTGTTGATGGAAAGAGTGGCTCATGCTAGAGCAAAGTGAAGAAGCTGCTGTTTATACTCCACACCACTCAACATACTGCCTTCTGGCTCATTTATCACAGGTGCCGTCAATCAGCAATCAAGGTCACTGACCAATCAGATGGCATCTAACAGGACTCATCAATCTAGCATCTAATCTACATGTATTCACTGAATTTGGACAGCATTTTAAATGGCGAGGAACTTTTCTACCACTACAAGCCAAGTATGTGTATGTGTTTATCCAGCTGCAGACTTAGCCAGTTTTTAACACGGGACACACTTTTAGGGATGGCGAGATGAAGCCTTATGAAGCTTTGAAGCTTTCCAGCCAATTGGTTCGCAAAAGGCTTCATCTCATGAGGCTTCATCGTGGGCTTCATCTGAACACAAACCCCCTGTTGGTCAAAGTGTGTAAAACAGGCAGATTAGACATCTCAACAGTGTGCTATATCTCATACCGAGTTCCCATTGAGTAAAGCCTTAGAATAACTCTAAACAACGAACATTAAATCATAGTTTCATGTTAACAATATAGTATGTATTGCAGTTGAATGACTGTGATTGAAAAGCCTAAGGAGGATGGTAAACATTGCAAAGAGGGATTTGTGTTCCTTAATAATACTCGTAAACGTAACCATGTTGTAGCCGGAGAAAGACCATATCAAAGAATACATTTATTAACTACATTATCTCATTTAGCTGTAGCTTTTATAAACAACAACAAATACGTATTGTTCAGTCGCTGAACCAGGGACCCTGCGGTCACGAGTCGACTGCTTTCCAGCTGAGCCACAGCACACACGCTGAAGCTCCCTGAACACACTGCAACATATGTATTCCTGTATTTATTGATGTTTTTATTCCTACTTTTATTTATGCTTTTATTCATTGATACTTATGACATGTCCGACCTCTATATGAGTGAGGGTCTGAGCTCTCTTGATTCCATCGTGTCAGCGGGCCCAGGTACAGGAGGGGTAATATGGTTCTTAGTATACATCCATGGGTATTATGAGCGTTGTGGTTCAACAGTTCAACCGATCTGAATCGCTTCGTGAAGCAGTCACGTGGTATCGACAGGCAGCGAGGCTTCGTTTGTCATCGATGACGTCACTGGCAAAAAACAATACAATCCTCGAAACATGCTTCACAAAAAGCTTCGGGGATTACTCGACACACGCTCCGAAGCCTCGGCGCAATACGTAACATCACTATTTTCTACCACTACAAGCCAAGTATGTGTATGTGTTTATCCAGCTGCAGATTTAACCTGTTTTTAACACGGTATGCACTTACAATAGAACAGTTGCAAAAACATTTTGTCATTCATTTTAATGTTTGCTTTATCCCCATTTTAGCCGACCCAGAAAGAGACACAGCGTAGGTTGTTCGTGTCTCTTATGCATCTGTTAACATAGAGGCCCTGCAGATCTGAAGGATCAGAACGAGGATACTATTCTAGAGCTGGGACGACAATGTGCAGAGCTACAAAAGGCTTTCTACAAATATGCATATTTTGAAAGTTATAGCACCTAAGATCAAAGCATAATAGTTTGGTGATGCGAGGATTAGATCAAAATGACAAGGTTGACAGAATTTAAGTGTTTGAAATGAAGGGTTACAGATTTTTCTTATCAAGTCTCCTGACCACAGTTAGTATATCTTTAGATAGTTTGTTTCGTAGATTATTCGGGCCAAGTACAATAACTTCAGTTTTGGTCGTGTTTAACATCAAAAAGTTTAAGGTCATCCACGTTTTTAAGTCCTGAAGGCAGTCTTGAATTGTATTTAGATGATTAATTTCATCAGGCTTGATTGATAAATATAGTTGAGTATCATCCGCATAACAATGAAAGTTTACAGAATGATTCCTTATAATATTGCCTAACAGAAGCATATATAATGTGAACAAAATAGGTCCGAGCACTGAGCCCTGTGGCACTCCATGGCTAACTCTGGTTTGCGTGGAAGATTCATCGTTGACACGTACAAACTGAGAGCGTTCAGATAGATAGGACCTAAACTAGCCTAAAGCAGTTCCCTGTATGCCAACTAAGTGCTCTAGTCTTTGCAATAGGATATCATGGTCGATAGTATCAAATGCAGCACTGAGATCGAGCAAAACAAGAATAGAGACCAGTCCCTTGTCTGAGGCTCTTAGAATGTAATTTGTGACTTTAACCAGAGCTGTCTCTGTGCTATGATGTGTTCTAAAGCCAGACTGAAAATCTTCAAATAAATCATTGTTTTTTAAGTAATCACACAACTGTTTTGCGACCGCTTTCTCAAGAAATTTTGAGAGGAACGGAAGTTTAGAAATAGGTCTATAGTTGGCTAAAACCTCTGGATCGAGGTTGTGCTTTTTAAGAAGCGGTTTTATCACTGCTACTTTGAATGATTGTGGAACATAGCCTGATAATAAAGACATATTCATAATATTTAATAAAGAAGTGCTAATTAATGGACAAACTTCCTTCAACAGCTTAGTTGGAATTGGGTCTAACATGCACGTTGATGGTTTAGAAGAGAGAATCATTGAATTTAATTGTTCAAGGTTTATGGCTGAAAAGCATTCTAGTTTACTATCTAGTGTAATATTATAACTTACGTTTCCGGGAGCTGCTGATAACACTATACTGGTCAAAGGCAAGAGGTCATTAATTTTGTTTCTAAGAGTTAGAATTTTATCGTTAAAAAAGCACATAAAATCATTGCTACTGAGTGCTATGGGAATAGAAGGCTCAATGGAGCTGTGGCTCTCTGTCAGCCTGGCTACAGTGCTGAAAAGAAATCTTGCATTATTCCTATTCTCATCTATTAATGAAGAGTAGTAGGCTGCTCTCGCTTTACGCAGTGCTTTCTTATATTCATTGAGAGTAATATGCCAAATTAAATGAGATTCAAGTTTAGTGGAACGCCATACCCTTTCAAGATGTCTAGACTTTTGCTTTATTTTGCGGGTTTCAGCATTATGCCATGGAGCTAATCTATGTTGTTTTTTTCAAAGGAGCAACAGAGTCTAATTATATTCGCAGCGCATCTGTAGCACTATCAACATGATCAATTTGGGGTGGCGTACATTTTGTATAAGTTTCTTCCCTTAAATGCAATAGAGTTAAGTATTGGTGGAAACTCTTCCTTAAATTTGGCTACAGCACTAACAGATAGGTTTCTACTGCAGGAACTTTTGACTAATGCTTTGTAGTCTCGTAATAGTACTTCAAAAGTTACTAAGAAATGGTCGGATAAAGCGGTTCGACTAATTTCTTGACCACAGAATTAACCTGAGAACCTTTAGTGAATAGTCAACTTGGCTCCAAGTTTAGCAATCAGTGAAATCTTTCCCAACTGGAGTTTGATGGACGTCGTGTCACAATACTTAACATTGGTAAGCCTAAAGAAAATTGTATACAACCGGTTGCCATAACGACATATTGTGTGCATTGCCATTAAAGCTGAATGAGTCAGACTGTTATATAAAAGTAAAATGCTGAGAAGCACAAGTAGTGCTTTACTGGCTCCAATTATGCAAACCCCAGCCATTTGAACTACAATACCGTTTCCAAGTATTCAACAGAAATTCAGAACATATTAACCATCTTTTATTTATCATAAAAAACCAACAGTCATTCTTCAGACTCCAGCTTTCATCTGGTTGTTGGGTGGCAGGGCCTTGCCCAGGTGGGTCCCCACGGTCAGTCCAAACTCCTTGGCGGCATGTTTCTCATGGACCTCAGGCTTCAGCTGGTAACCCTTCTCCCCATCAAAGCAGTCCAAGGGAGTGAAAGCAAGTGGGTTCTCTCCCAGGAGGCCTTGCATGCGCGTGTGCCAGCCCTCCAGCATGGTACCGCGTGCCTCAGAGGAAACGTGAGACGGGGCCCAGAAGATCTGAGGAGCCAGAACCTGGAAGCCACAGTAGTGCAGGATGCCATTCTGGAGGAAACAAAGATACAATTAGTGATGATGCAGACGATAAATAAGTTTCCTCTGGAACAGCTTTTTGATAATCATTGATCCAAATAAAATACCTGCAGTGGCCAAAGAGTGACATTCATGTCTCCATTAATGCCATTTGCACTGAACATGGACTCCTGAGACCCAGTGGTGAAGGAGAGCATGGCCTTCTTGTCCTGTGGAAAAAGACAAGATCTCCTGTAAGTAGGGAGAGATAGAGTCACAATAAGGCAAACATCTTGATTTGCTTTGTTACCTTGAAGATTCCCTGGCTGTAGCGCTTCTCGTGGGTGAAGGCAAAGCCCAGTGTGAGCACCCGGTCCATCCAGCCCTTCATGATGGCAGGAACAGTGAACCAGTACATGGGGAACTGAGATATAGGGCTTAAGGTTAGTTCATAACAGAGGCATGGCTTAAAAGAATAACACATTTTCATTCTGGCTCTACCTGAAAGATGACGAGGTCGGCCTCAGTGAGTTTGCGTTGTTCTTCAGTGATATCAGCAGTAAGCGTTCCCGCCTCCCATGCCAGTTTGGTCTCCTCTCCGTAACAGAAGTGACTTGAATTCTTAACTTTTCCTGCAGGGAAAATAAATATCTGCGAGTCTGACGACCAATTTGACAGCTAAACTGTTTATTTTCAGTGAGGTATTTACCAGTGATGTCCTCAGCTGTAGCAGTGGCCTTAAACGTCATGGCATACAGGTCAGATACTTCTACTGTGTATCCCTTAGCAGTTAAAACTTCCACCGCAGCGTCTTTGGCTGCAGAGTTGAAGGAGCCAGAGCTCTGGTGTGCATACACAATCAACACTTTCTTTGACACTAAAACGAGAAATACATGATTCCAATGAGAACACATCAGAACAGAAACACATGTATTAGATTCAATCTGAACATGAGCTATACACTCAAGGCCTCAGCAAATACAAGAACACAAAGTTAAAAACATACCCATTTTGAAGCAGGAAATTGTAAATGCTGGATTTTACAATTAGACTGTGTGTTGATGGAAAGAGTGGCTCATGCTAGAGCAAACTGAAGAAGCTGCTGTTATACTCCACACCACTCAACATACTGCCTTCTGGCTCATTTCTCACAGGTGCTGTCAATCAGCAATCAAGCTCACTGACCAATCAGATGGCAACTTCCAGGACTCATCAATCTAGTATCTAATCTACATGTATTTACTGAATTTGGACAGCATTTCAAATGGGGAGGAACTTTTCTACAACGACAAGCCAAGTATGTGTATGTGTTTATCCAGCTGCTGATTTAACCAGTTTTTAACACAGGACACACTTACAATAGTACTCTTGCAAAAAAAGTGTCATTCATGTGTGCTTTTTTCCCGTTTAGCCAACCCGAGACACCGCGTAGGTTTTTACATGTCTCTATTTTTGCATCTTTTAATACAGAGGCCCTGCAGGTCTGTAGGATCAGAACGAGGATACTATTTTAGAGCTGGGAGGACAATGTGCAGAGCTACAAAAGCATTATAAGATGCATATTTTGAAAGTTATAGGCAACTTAAATTAAAGCATTAAAGTATTTTGGTGAAGGGAGGATTAGATCAAAATCACACAGGGTTGACAGACTAAGTGTTTAAATGAAGGGGTTACAGATCAATTTCGTGAATCAATGTTTATTTATATAGCCCAATATCACATTATTCTCAGTGGACTTCGGAATGACAATGCGACACCATCTGTCCTTAGACCCTCTGTCCTTAGACCCTCTGTCCTTAGACCCTCACATCGTACAAGGAAAAACTTCCAGAGAAAACCCAGTTTAAAGGAAAAATGGGAGAAACCTCAGGGAGAGCAGCAGAGGAGGGATCCCTCTCCCAGGACGGACAGACGTGCAATAGATGCCGTGTGTAAATTGAAAAGATAATACATTTGCAACATAGGTAGTCCAAAATGTTTGGAAATGCATGTGTGTATAATAGGAAGATGAATCCACGAGGATATCCATCCAGGACCGATGATCCAGGACCACAGCCACGACTCAAGATCCAGCGCTCGCGATCCAGGACACAGGACCGCAGGATCATCCATGACTCCGGATCCCAGCATATATAGACCCCAAAAAGAAAGACATTTGGGGAAGCTGGGTTAATCGGAACATGAGAGTACACAGGTATAGACAGAGAGAAGGAAGAAGTAAGATGTCCCCCGACAAACTAAGCCTATATCAGCAAAACTAGGGGCTGAATCTAATCAGCCCTAACTATAAGCTTTATCAAAAAGGAAGGTCTTAAGCGCACTCTTAAAAACGGATAGGGTGTCTGCCGCCCGAACACAAACTGGAAGCTGATTCCACAAATGTGGAGCTTGATAAGAAAAGGCTCTGGCTCCCATTGTACTTTTAGAGACTCTAGGAACAACCAACAACCCTGCATTCTTGGAACGCAATGCCCTAGTAGGACAGTAGGGTATAATGAGTTCTTTAAGGTAAGATGGCGCCTGCCCATTAAGGGCTTTGTAGGCGAGAAGAAGAATTTTAAATTCTATCCTGTGTTCTATAGGGAGCCAGTGTAAGGCAGCCAGAACAGGAGTAATGTGGTCCCTTTTCCTAACTCTGGTTAGTACACGAGCCGCAGCATTTTGAATCAGCTGAAGCGACTTGACTGACTTCTTGGTACTCCCTGATAATAAAGAGTTACAATAATCCAGCCTAGAAGTAACAAATGCATGGACTAGTTTCTCTGCATCGTTTTGAGGCAAGATATGCCTGATTTTTGCAATGTTACGTAGATGGAAGTAGGCGGTCCTTGAAATTGATTTTATGTGGGCGTTAAAGGATAAATCCTGATCAAATATAACACCAAGATTCCTTACAGTCTCACTGGAGGCCAAATTAATGCCATCCATAGTTAGTATATCTTTAGATAATTTGTTTCGTAGATTCTTCGGGCCAAGTACAATAACTTCAGTTTTGGTCGTGTTTAACATCAAAAAGTATAAGGTCATCCACGTTTTTAAGTCCTTAAGGCAGTCTTGAATTTTATTTAGATGATTAATTTCATCAGGCTTGATTGATAAATATAGTTGAGTATCATCCGCATAACAATGAAAGTTTACAGAATGATTCCTTATAATATTGCCCAACGGAAGCATATATAATGTGAACAAAATAGGACCGAGCACTGAGCCCTGTGGCACTCCATGGCTAACTTTGGTTTGCGTGGAAGATTCATCGTTAACACGTACAAACTGAGAGCGTTCAGATAGATAGGACCTAAACCAGCCTAAAGCAGTTCCCTGTATGCCAACTAAGTGCTCTAGTCTTTGCAATAGGATATCATGGTCGATAGTATCAAATGCAGCACTGAGATCGAGCAAAACAAGAATAGAGACAAGTCCCTTGTCTGAGGCTATTAGAATATCATTTGTGACTTTAACCAGAGCTGTCTCTGTGCTATGATGTGTTCTAAAGCCAGACTGAACATCTTCAAATAAATCATTGTTTTTTAAGTAATCACACAACTGTTTTGCGACCGCTTTCTCAAGAATCTGTGAGAGAACGGAAGATTAGAAATAGGTCTATAGTTGGCTAAAACCTCTGGATCGAGGTTGTGCTTTTTAAGAAGCGGTTTTATCACTGCTACTTTGAATGATTGTGGAACATAGCCTGATAATAAAGACATATTCATAATATTTAATAAAGAAGTGCTAATTAATGGACAAAACTTCCTTCAACAGCTTAGTTGGAATTGGGTCTAACATGCACGTTGATGGTTTAGAAGAGAGAATCATTGAATGTAATTGTTCAAGGTTAATGGCTGAAAAGCATTCTAGTTTACTATCTAGTGTAATATTAGAACTTACGATTCCGAGAGCTGTTGATAACACTATACTGGTCAAAGGCAAGAGGTCATTCATTTTGTTTCTAAGAGTAACAATTTTATCGTTAAAAAAGCACATAAAATCATTACTACTGAGTGCTATGGGAATAGAAGGCTCAATGGAGCTGTGGCTCTCTGTCAGCCTGGCTACAGTGCTGAAAAGAAATCTTGCATTATTCCTAATTCTCATCTATTAATCAATCAATCAATGTTTATTTATATAGCCCAATATCACAAATGTTACATTTGTCTCAGTGGTCTTCACAGTGTGTACAGAATATCAGTATGACAATACGACACCCTCTGTCCTTAGACCCTCACATCGTACAAGGAAAAACTTCCAAAGAAAACCCAGTTTAAAGGGAAAAATGGGAGAAACCTCAGGGAGAGCAACAGAGGAGGGATCCCTCTCCCAGGACGGACAGACGTGCAATAGATGCCGTGTGTAAATTGAAAAGATAATACATTTGCAACATAGGTAGTCCAAATGTTTGGAAATGCATGTGTGTATAATAGGAAGATGAATCCACGAGGATATCCATCCAGGACCGATGATCCAGGACCACAGCCACGACTCAAGATCCAGCGCTCGCGATCCAGGACACAAGACCGCAGGATCATCCATGACTCCGGATCCCAGCATATATAGACCCCAAAAAGAAAGACATTTGGGGAAGCTGGGTTAATCGGAACATGAGAGTACACAGGTATAGACAGAGAGAAGGAAGAAGTAAGATGTCCCCCGACAAACTAAGCCTATATCAGCAAAACTAGGGGCTGAATCTAATCAGCCCTAACTATAAGCTTTATCAAAAAGGAAGGTCTTAAGCGCACTCTTAAAAACGGATAGGGTGTCTGCCGCCCGAACACAAACTGGAAGCTGATTCCACAAATGTGGAGCTTGATAAGAAAAGGCTCTGGCTCCCATTGTACTTTTAGAGACTCTAGGAACAACCAACAACCCTGCATTCTTGGAACGCAATGCCCTAGTAGGACAGTAGGGTATAATGAGTTCTTTAAGGTAAGATGGCGCCTGCCCATTAAGGGCTTTGTAGGCGAGAAGAAGAATTTTAAATTCTATCCTGTGTTCTATAGGGAGCCAGTGTAAGGCAGCCAGAACAGGAGTAATGTGGTCCCTTCTCCTAACTCTGGTTAGTACACGAGCCGCAGCATTTTGAATCAGCTGAAGCGACTTGATTGACTTCTTGGTACTCCCTGATAGTAAAGAGTTACAATAATCCAGCCTAGAAGTAACAAATGCATGGACTAGTTTCTCTGCATCGTTTTGAGGCAAGATATGCCTGATTTTTGCAATGTTACGTAGATGGAAGTAGGCGGTCCTTGAAATTGATTTTATGTGGGCGTTAAAGGATAAATCCTGATCAAATATAACACCAAGATTCCTTACAGTCTCACTGGAGGCCAAATTAATGCCATCCATAGTTAGTATATCTTTAGATAATTTGTTTCGTAGATTCTTCGGGCCAAGTACAATAACTTCAGTTTTGGTCGTGTTTAACATCAAAAAGTTTAAGGTCATCCACGTTTTTAAGTCCTTAAGGCAGTCTTGAATTTTATTTAGATGATTAATTTCATCAGGCTTGATTGATAAATATAGTTGAGTATCATCCGCATAACAATGAAAGTTTACAGAATGATTCCTTATAATATTGCCCAACGGAAGCATATATAATGTGAACAAAATAGGTCCGAGCACTGAGCCCTGTGGCACTCCATGGCTAACTTTGGTTTGCGTGGAAGATTCATCGTTGACACGTACAAACTGAGAGCGTTCAGATAGATAGGACCTAAACCAGCCTAAAGCAGTTCCCTGTATGCCAACTAAGTGCTCTAGTCTTTGCAATAGGATATCATGGTCGATAGTATCAAATGCAGCACTGAGATCGAGCAAAACAAGAATAGAGACAAGTCCCTTGTCTGAGGCTATTAGAATATCATTTGTGACTTTAACCAGAGCTGTCTCTGTGCTATGATGTGTTCTAAAGCCAGACTGAAAATCTTCAAATAAATCATTGTTTTTTAAGTAATCACACAACTGTTTTGCGACCGCTTTCTCAAGAATCTTTGAGAGGAACGGAAGATTAGAAATAGGTCTATAGTTGGCTAAAACCTCTGGATCGAGGTTGTGCTTTTTAAGAAGCGGTTTTATCACTGCTACTTTGAATGATTGTGGAACATAGCCTGATAATAAAGACATATTCATAATATTTAATAAAGAAGTGCTAATTAATGGAAAAACTTCCTTCAACAGCTTAGTTGGAATTGGGTCTAACATGCACGTTGATGGTTTAGAAGAGAGAATCATTGAATTTAATTGTTCAAGGTTAATGGCTGAAAAGCATTCTAGTTTACTATCTAGTGTAATATTAGAACTTACGATTCCGGAGCTGTTGATAACACTATACTGGTCAAAGGCAAGAGGTCATTAATTTTGTTTCTAAGAGTAACAATTTTATCGTTAAAAAAGCACATAAAATCATTACTACTGAGTGCTATGGGAATAGAAGGCTCAATGGAGCTGTGGCTCTCTGTCAGCCTGGCTACAGTGCTGAAAAGAAATCTTGCATTATTCCTAATTCTCATCTATTAATCAATCAATCAATGTTTATTTATATAGCCCAATATCACAAATGTTACATTTGTCTCAGTGGTCTTCACAGTGTGTACAGAATATCAGTATGACAATACGACACCCTCTGTCCTTAGACCCTCACATCGTACAAGGAAAAACTTCCAAAGAAAACCCAGTTTAAAGGGAAAAATGGGAGAAACCTCAGGGAGAGCAACAGAGGAGGGATCCCTCTCCCAGGACGGACAGACGTGCAATAGATGCCGTGTGTAAATTGAAAAGATAATACATTTGCAACATAGGTAGTCCAAATGTTTGGAAATGCATGTGTGTATAATAGGAAGATGAATCCACGAGGATATCCATCCAGGACCGATGATCCAGGACCACAGCCACGACTCAAGATCCAGCGCTCGCGATCCAGGACACAAGACCGCAGGATCATCCATGACTCCGGATCCCAGCATATATAGACCCCAAAAAGAAAGACATTTGGGGAAGCTGGGTTAATCGGAACATGAGAGTACACAGGTATAGACAGAGAGAAGGAAGAAGTAAGATGTCCCCCGACAAACTAAGCCTATATCAGCAAAACTAGGGGCTGAATCTAATCAGCCCTAACTATAAGCTTTATCAAAAAGGAAGGTCTTAAGCGCACTCTTAAAAACGGATAGGGTGTCTGCCGCCCGAACACAAACTGGAAGCTGATTCCACAAATGTGGAGCTTGATAAGAAAAGGCTCTGGCTCCCATTGTACTTTTAGAGACTCTAGGAACAACCAACAACCCTGCATTCTTGGAACGCAATGCCCTAGTAGGACAGTAGGGTATAATGAGTTCTTTAAGGTAAGATGGCGCCTGCCCATTAAGGGCTTTGTAGGCGAGAAGAAGAATTTTAAATTCTATCCTGTGTTCTATAGGGAGCCAGTGTAAGGCAGCCAGAACAGGAGTAATGTGGTCCCTTCTCCTAACTCTGGTTAGTACACGAGCCGCAGCATTTTGAATCAGCTGAAGCGACTTGATTGACTTTTTGGTACTCCCTGATAGTAAAGAGTTACAATAATCCAGCCTAGAAGTAACAAATGCATGGACTAGTTTCTCTGCATCGTTTTGAGGCAAGATATGCCTGATTTTTGCAATGTTACGTAGATGGAAGTAGGCGGTCCTTGAAATTGATTTTATGTGGGCGTTAAAGGATAAATCCTGATCAAATATAACACCAAGATTCCTTACAGTCTCACTGGAGGCCAAATTAATGCCATCCATAGTTAGTATATCTTTAGATAATTTGTTTCGTAGATTCTTCGGGCCAAGTACAATAACTTCAGTTTTGGTCGTGTTTAACATCAAAAAGTTTAAGGTCATCCACGTTTTTAAGTCCTTAAGGCAGTCTTGAATTTTATTTAGATGATTAATTTCATCAGGCTTAATTGATAAATATAGTTGAGTATCATCCGCATAACAATGAAAGTTTACAGAATGATTCCTTATAATATTGCCTAACGGAAGCATATATAATGTGAACAAAATAGGTCCGAGCACTGAGCCCTGTGGCACTCCATGGCTAACTTTGGTTTGCGTGGAAGATTCATCGTTGACACGTACAAACTGAGAGCGTTCAGATAGATAGGACCTAAACCAGCCTAAAGCAGTTCCCTGTATGCCAACTAAGTGCTCTAGTCTTTGCAATAGGATATCATGGTCGATAGTATCAAATGCAGCACTGAGATCGAGCAAAACAAGAATAGAGACAAGTCCCTTGTCTGAGGCTATTAGAATATCATTTGTGACTTTAACCAGAGCTGTCTCTGTGCTATGATGTGTTCTAAAGCCAGACTGAAAATCTTCAAATAAATCATTGTTTTTTAAGTAATCACACAACTGTTTTGCGACCGCTTTCTCAAGAATCTTTGAGAGGAACGGAAGATTAGAAATAGGTCTATAGTTGGCTAAAACCTCTGGATCGAGGTTGTGCTTTTTAAGAAGCGGTTTTATCACTGCTACTTTGAATGATTGTGGAACATAGCCTGATAATAAAGACATATTCATAATATTTAATAAAGAAGTGCTAATTAATGGAAAAACTTCCTTCAACAGCTTAGTTGGAATTGGGTCTAACATGCACGTTGATGGTTTCAGAAGAGAGAATCATTGAATGTAATTGTTCAAGGTTAATGGCTGAAAAGCATTCTAGTTTACTATCTCGTGTAATATTAGAACTTACGATTCCAGGAGCTGTTGATAACATTATACTGGTCGAAGGCAAGAGGTCATTAATTTTGTTTCTAAGAGTAACAATTTTATCGTTAAAAAAGCACATAAAATCATTACTACTGAGTGCTGTGGGAATAGAAGGCTCAATGGAGCTGTGGCTCTCTGTCAGCCTGGCTACAGTGCTGAAAAGAAATCTTGCATTATTCTTATTCTCATCTATTAATGAAGAGTAGTATGCTGCTCTCGCTTTACGCAGTGCTTTCTTATATTCATTGAGAGTAATATGCCAAATTAAACGAGATTCTTCAAGTTTGGTGGAACGCCATATCCTTTCAAGTTGTCTAGACTTTTGCTTTATTTTGCGGGTTTCGGCATTATGCCATGGAGCTAATCTATGTTGCTTTATTTTCTTCTTTTTCAAAGGAGCAACAGAGTCTAATTTTATTCGCAGCGCATCTATAGCACTATCAACAACATGATCAATTTGGGGTGGTGTACATTTTGTATAAGTTTCCTCCCTTACATGCAGACATGTTATCGAGTTAAGTATTGGTGGAATCTCTTCCTTAAATGTGGCTATAGCACTAACGGATAGGTTTCTGCTGCAAGAGCTTTTGACTAATGCTTTGTAGTCTAGTAACAGTACTTCAAAAGTTACTAAGAAATGGTCGGATAAAGCAGGATTATGCGGTTCGACTAATAGTTGCTCAATTTCAATACCATAAGTCAGAACAAGGTCGAGAGTGTGATTATAGCAGTGGGTTGGTTTATTTACACTCTGACAGAAACCAACAGAATCTAATATAGAGTTAAATGCAACAGCAAGGCTATTTTTATCATCGTCAACATGAATATTAAAGTCACCTACGATAATTACTTTGTCTGTTTTAAGAACCAAAGTTGATAAAAACTCAGAGAATTCTGATAAGAATTCTGAATAAGGACCTGGTGCACGATACACTGTAACAAATAAGATTGGCTGCAAAGTTTTCTAGTTCGGATGCGTAAGACTAAAAACGAGGCTTTCAAAAGAGGTATAATTTAATTTTGGTTAAGTATTGATAAGTAAACTTGAGTCAAAGATTGCTGCAACCAATATTGCTTTAGATGCTATTAATGAAGAGTAGTAGGCTGCTCTCGCTTTACGCAGTCCTTTCTTATATTCGAGAGTAATATGCCAAATTAAACGAGGTTCTTCAAGTTTAGTGGAACGCCATATCCTTTCAAGTTGTCTAGACTTTTGCTTTATTTTGCGGGTTTCGGCATTATGCCATCGAGCTAATCTACGTTTTATTTTTCTTCTTTTTCAAAGGAGCGACAGAGTCAAAGTTTATTCGCAGCGCATCTGTAGCACTAACATGATCAATTTGGGGTGGTGTACATTTTGTATAAGTTTCCTCCCCTACATGCAGACATGCCATCGAGTTAAGTATTGGTGGAATCTCTTCCTTAAATTTGGCTATAGCACTAACAGGTTTCTGCTGCAAGAGCTTTTGACTAATGCTTTGTAGTCTCGTAATAGTATTTCAAAAGTTACTAAGAAATGGTCGGATAAAGCGGTTCGACTAATCTCTTGATCACAGAATTAACCTGGGAAACTTCAGTGAACAGTCAACTTGGCTCCAAGTTTAGCAATCAGTGAAATCTTTCCCAACTGGAGTTTGATGGACGTCGTGGAACAATACTTGTAACATTGGTAAGCCTAAAGAAAATTGCATACAACCGGTTGCCATAACATATTGTGTGCATTTCCATTAAAGCTGAATGAGTCAGACTGTTATATACAAGTAAAATACTGAGAAGTAAAAATGCTTTACTGGCTCCAATTATGCAAACCCCAGCCATTTGAACTACAACACAGTTTCCAAGTATTCAACAGAAATTTAGAACACATCAACCATCTTTTATTTATCATCATAAAAAACCAACAGTCATTCTTCAGACTCCAGCTTTCATCTGGTTGTTGGGTGGCAGGGCCTTGCCCAGGTGGGTCCCCACGGTCAGTCCAAACTCCTTGGCGGCATGTTTCTCATGGACCTCAGGCTTCAGCTGGTAACCCTTCTCCCCATCAAAGCAGTCCAAGGGAGTGAAAGCAAGTGGGTTCTCTCCCAGGAGGCCTTGCATGCGCGTGCGCCAGCCCTCCAGCATGGTACCGCGTGCCTCAGAGGAAACGTGAGACGGGGCCCAGAAGATCTGAGGAGCCAGAACCTGGAAGCCACAGTAGTGCAGGATGCCATTCTGGAGGAAACAAAGATACAATTAGTGATGATGCAGACGATAAATACGTTTCCTCTGGAACAGCTTTATGATAATCATTGATCCAAATTAAATACCTGCAGTGGCCAAAGAGTGACATTCATGTCTCCATTAATGCCATTTGAACTGAACATGGACTCCTGAGACCCAGTGGTGAAGGAGAGCATGGCCTTCTTGTCCTGTGGAAAAAGACAAGATCTACTGTGAGTAGGGAGAGATAGAGTCACAATAAGGCAAACATCTTGATTTGCTTTGTTACCTTGAAGATTCCCTGGCTGTAGCGCTTCTCGTGGGTGAAGGCAAAGCCCAGTGTGAGCACCCGGTCCATCCAGCCCTTCATGATGGCAGGAACAGTGAACCAGTACATGGGGAACTGAGAAGTAGGGCTAAGGTTAGTTCATAACAGAGGCATGGCTTAAAAGAATAACACATTTTCATTCTGGCTCTACCTGAAAGATGACGAGGTCGGCCTCAGTGAGTTTGCGTTGTTCTTCAGTGATATCAGCAGTAAGCTTTCCCGCCTCCCATGCCAGTTTGGTCTCCTCTCCGTAACAGAAGTGATCTGCACTCTTAACTTCTCCTGCAGGGAAAATAAATATTTGCGAGTCTGGAGATCAATTTGAAAGCTAAACTATTTATTTTCAGTGAGGTATTTACCAGTGATGTCCTCAGCTGTAGCAGTGGCCTTAAACGCCATGGCATACAGGTCAGATACTTCTACTGCGTAGCCCTTAGCAGTTAAAACTTCCACCGCAGCGTCTTTGGCTGCAGAGTTGAAGGAGCCAGAGCTCTGGTGTGCATACACAATCAACACTTTCTTTGACACTAAAACAAGAAATACATGATTCCAATGAGAACACATCAGAACAGAAACACATGTATTAGATTCAATCTGAACATGAGCTATACACTCAAGGCCTCAGCAAATACAAGAACACAAAGTTAAAAACATACCCATTTTGAAGCAGAAAATTGTAAATGCTGGATTTTACAATTAGACTGTGTGTTGATGGAAAGAGTGGCTCATGCTAGATCAAACTGAAGAAGCTGCTTTATACTCCACACCACTCAACATACTGCCTTCTGGCTCATTTCTCACAGGTGCTGTCAATCAGCAATCAAGGTCACTGACCAATCAGATGGCAACAGGACTCATCAATCTAGTATCTAATCTACGGCTGCAGTCGGATAGTTTAAAGATCAGCTCCTAAGTTCTAACCCTATCGTCTATCCCTTGACCTCTGAGTGAAACGTCACGGGGTTAAGGGATAGTGGATAGGAGAATTAAAAAGGACTTAGGAGAAGAGACTGTGGTACTTTAGAGAATCCGAATGCACTTTCACTATCCCACGTGTTTATGATGCGCCAGCGGACGTCATTGTGTGTGTCTGCTGCTGTGGGGAAACCATGGAAACCACAGTTTTCTATACAGCGGACTACAACATGGATGTTTAATAAGAACGAGGGACTCATCTGGAGACTCTGCCCCGTGCTCTGATGCTGCTGCTTTGCTTTGCTTGAACGTGGACAACAGAGAAACATATTCTTCAGGACCAAAGTTGGAATTGAAATAAAAAAGGAAAGTGAAACTTATGCTCGTCACCCTCTCCCTCCGGTTCACATTAATACCAATGATCCCAATACGTATGATTGTATGAACTAAAGATCTTAAAATCAATACAGATGTATTTATTATAAACGTTATTCCTTAACATCTATCACTGTGTATATCACCATTCAAACATCTTTTAGAAGTTGAACAAACCCCACACAGCTCAGTGAAGACTGAAATGTTGATTTTATTTGATAATTTCAGTAAAAACTAACGTTCATATTTCTCTTTTTGATTATAATATTGATGAACGTTCAAAACAAAGCACTTTGGCAACTTACCACCTACGTTTTAAAATGCTTAATAAGCACCGTAACTTTCATGATATCATTTCTCCGTCATAATCGGTTGTTTCCGTGAACGGCCGACTGTTGAGTGACGGCAAATGCTGCGGCTGCAAGGCATTGTGGGGCAGCATTTCCGCTTCTCCTGTCAGTTAGGGAGGTCCAGTGGTTCCTAAGCTAAAGGAGGTTATGAAGGAAGTTTGAAACCTCCTTTCCTATCATTCTCATCATTCTAGAGAATTCGAACGGCACTTATCATGGCTGCCACTGAGGGACTTCCGGGTCATTTCACTCCTTTAGGAAGGTTCCTAAGCTAAATGGACTATTCGACTTCAGCCTACCTATTCCCTGAATTTGGACAGCATTTTAAATGATGAGGAACTTTTCTACCACTACAAGCCAAGTATGTGTATGTGTTTATCCAGCTGCAGATTTAACTTGTTTTTAACACAGTATGCACTTACAATAGAACAGTTGCAAAAACATTTTGTTATTCATTTTAATGTTTGCTTTATCCCCATTTTAGCCGACCCAGAAAGAGACGCAGCGTAGGTTTTTCGTGTCTCTTATGCATCTTTTAATACAGAGGCGCTGCAGATCTGAAGGATCAGAACGAGGATACTATTCTAGAGCTGGGACGACAATGTGCAGAGCTACAAAAGGCTTTCTACAAATATGCATATTTTGAAAGTTATAGCACCTAAGATCAAAGCATAATAGTTTGGTGAAGGGAGGATTAGATCAAAATGACAAGGTTGACAGAATTTAAGTGTTTGAAATGAAGGGTTACAGATTATTTTTGTCAAGTCTCCTGACCACAGAAGTTAACTTGAGAAACTTCAGTGAATAGTCAACTTGGCTCCAAGTTTAGCAATCAGTGAAATCTTTCCCAACAGGAGTTTGATGGACGTTGCGACTCTGTTTCTCCTTTGAAAAAGAAGACAATAAAACAACATGCCGAAACCCGCAAAGCAAAAGTCGAGACAACTTGAAAGGATATGGCGTTCCACTAAACTTGAAGAACCTCGTTTAATTTGGCATATTACTCTCAATGAATATAAGAAAGCACTGCGTAAAGCTAGAGCAGCCTACTACTCTTCATTAATAGATGAGAATAAGAATAATGCAAGATTTCTTTTCAGCACTGAAGCCAGGCTGACAGAGAGCCACAGCTCCATTGAGCCTTCTATTCCCATAGCACTCAGTAGTAATGATTTTATGTGCTTTTTTAACGATAAAATTGTTACTCTTAGAAACACAATTAATGACCTCTTGCCTTTGACCAGTATAGTGTTATCAACAGCTCCTGGAATCGTAAGTTCTAATATTACACTAGATAGTAAACTAGAATGCTTTTCAGCCATAAACCTTGAACAATTAAATTCAATGATTCTCTCTTCTAAACCATCAACGTGCATGTTAGACCCAATTCCAACTAAGCTGTTGAAGGAAGTTTTTCCATTAATTAGCACTTCTTTATTAAATATTATGAATATGTCTTTATTATCAGGCTATGTTCCACAATCATGCAAAGTAGCAGTGATAAATCCACTTCTTAAAAAACACAACCTCGATCCAGAGGTTTTAGCCAACTATAGACCTATTTCTAATCTTCCGTTCCTCTCAAAGACTGTTGAGAAAGTGGTCGCAAAACAGTTGTGTGATTACTTAAAAAACAATGATTTATTTGAAGATTTTCAGTCTGGCTTTAGAACACATCATAGCACAGAGACAGCTCTGGTTAAAGTCACAAATGATATTCTAAGAGCCTCAGACAAGGGACTTGTCTCTATTCTTGTTCTGCTCGATCTCAGTGCTGCATTTGATACTATCGACCATGATATCCTATTGCAAAGACTAGAGCACTTAGTTGGCATACAGGGAACTGCTTTAGGCTGGTTTAGGTCCTATCTATCTGAACGCTCTCAGTTTGTACGTGTTAACGATGAATATTCCACGCAAACCAGAGTCAGCCATGGAGTGCCACAGGGCTCAGTGCTCGGACCTATTTTGTTTTGAATATAGGAATAGTAGATAGGATTACTTAAAATATAGTACCTTATATTTCATATTTTTTCCCTCGACCCTTGTGGTTTATTCTTAAAAACCCTTACCCTTACCCACCCCCCATTTCCCCTCTGCTGGTCTATGGCCTTGTAGAGGGTAACGGGGTACAGAGTCGCTTAGATAGTAACCCTAGATAGTGATGACAGTAACTATCGGTCTATATGCTGTAAAATGTATTATCTCTTCGATTTCCACACGGCATCTATTGCACGTCTGTCCGTCCTGGGAGAGGGATCCCTCCTCTGCTGCTCTCCCTGAGGTTTCTCCCATGTTCCCTTTAAACTGTGGGTTTTCTCTGGAAGTGTTTCCTTGTACGATGTGAGGGTCTAAGGACAGAGGGTCTAAGGACAGAGGGTGTCGTTTTTCTCATACTGATATTCTGAACAATCTGTGCTGTTGTATTTGCTGTAAAGTGTCTCTACTGTACTACTTTGGCTCCACCAAAAATCGTTTATAAATGTGCTATATAAATAAAACTTGATTTTATTTCACACACACACACACACACACACACACACACACACACACACACACACACACACACACACACACACACACACACACACACACACACACACACACACACACACACACAAAATACTCTAGTGAAAGTAGAAGTACTGACTAAACTTCTTTACTCAAGTCAAAGTAAAGAGGCTTTGAAGTGTGCTTCAGTAAAAAGTACCCATAGCTAGCAGCTGCTTTAAAGAGTACCTGACCTCCCTTTATATTAATATAACAATAATGTGATTGTTAGCTAATGAATGTTTCCATGCTGAACAACGACAACATGACAACGTTTCCATTGGTCCCTCTTCTTTAGAGAAGACCAGGAAGTGATGGATACACGGATCGTGTTCCAACCAATAGGCACGCAATGACTCTAAAGAAAAATGACCACGCACCAACACACATTCAGACTAAAGGAACCAGCTGTTTGGGAAATGAGAGAAGTAGAAAGTACAGGTATTTGAGTTCAACATGTGAGAAGTAGAAAGTACAGGTATTTGAGTTCAACATGTAAGAAGTAGAAAGTACAGGTATTTGAGTTCAACATGTAAGAAGTAGAAAGTACAGGTATTTGTGTTCAACATGTAAGAAGTAGAAAGTACAGGTATTTGGGTTCAGCATGTAAGAAGTAGAAAGTACAGGTATGTGGGTTCAACATGTAAGAAGTAGAAAGTACAGGTATTTGTGTTCAACATGTAAGAAGTAAAAAGTACAGGTATTTGTGTTCAACATGTAAGAAGTAGAAAGTACAGGTATTTATGTTCAACATGTAAGAAGTAGAAAGTACAGGTATTGGTGTTCAACATGTGAGAAGTAGAAAGTACAGGTATTTGTGTTCAACATGTAAGAAGTAGAAAGTACAGGTATTTGATGTTCAACATGTAAGAAGTAGAAAGTACAGGTATTGGTGTTCAACATGTGAGAAGTAGAAAGTACAGGTATTTGTGTTCAACATGTAAGAAGTAGAAAGTACAGGTATTTATGTTCAACATGTAAGAAGTAGAAAGTACAGGTATTTGAGTTCAACATGTGAGAAGTAGAAAGTACAGGTATTTGTGTTCAACATGTAAGAAGTAGAAAGTACAGGTATTTGTGTTCAACATGTAAGAAGTAGAAAGTACAGGTATTTGTGTTCAACATGTAAGAAGTAGAAAGTACAGGTATTTGGGTTCAACATGTAAGAAGTAGAAAGTACAGGAATTTGTGTTCAACATGTGAGAAGTAGAAAGTACAGGTATTTGTGTTCAACATGTGAGAAGTAGAAAGTACAGGTATTTGAGTTCAACATGTAAGAAGTAGAAAGTACAGGTATTTGTGTTCAACATGTAAGAAGTAGAAAGTACAGGTATTTGTGTTCAACATGTGAGAAGTAGAAAGTACAGGTATTTGTGTTCAACATGTGAGAAGTAGAAAGTACAGGTATTTGGGTTCAGCATGTAAGAAGTAGGAAAGTACAGGTATGTGGGTTCAACATGTAAGAAGTAGAAAGTACAGGTATTTGTGTTCAACATGTAAGAAGTAGAAAGTACAGGTATTGGTGTTCAACATGTGAGAAGTAGAAAGTACAGGTATTTGTGTTCAACATGTAAGAAGTAGAAAGTACAGGTATTTATGTTCAACATGTAAGAAGTAGAAAGTACAGGTATTGGTGTTCAACATGTGAGAAGTAGAAAGTACAGGTATTTGTGTTCAACATGTAAGAAGTAGAAAGTACAGGTATTTATGTTCAACATGTAAGAAGTAGAAAGTACAGGTATTTGTGTTCAACATGTGAGAAGTAAAAGTACAGGTATTTGAGTTCAACATGTAAGAAGTAGAAAGTACAGGTTTTTGGGTTCAACATGTAAGAAGTCAAAGTAAAAAGTCGTCAGAAAAAGTAGTGGAGTAAAGTACTGATACCAGAAGCATGTACTTAAGTACAGTAACAAAGTATTTGTACTCTACTGCTTCCCACCTCTGATGTTTTCAGACCTTTTTATACAACCATGGGTTTAAAAAATACTCTTTTAATACCAAATAAAAATAGTGGTTCTCCTCTACGGCCTTTTAGGCAGGGCAAGTTTATTAATATAGCACTTTTCAACACAAGGCCATTCAAAGTGCTTTACAAAAATGAAAGACATTAATAGCATAAAACACTTTAGAAACATTAAAAAGCAAAGATAATAAAACATGAATAACAGGTACGTGAATAAAAGTTACAGAGCAGTGTGAGATCTGAATAGTTCAATTAAAAGCAGCGGCAAAAAGAAAAGTATGCAGCCTGGATTTGAAAGTAGTTCCTAACCAGATCCTCACATTCCTCTACCCTTAGTCTTCCCATGAAATTATAGTTATTTTTACACTTTCCTCACCTTTTTTCAGCGCGACGGCTCCCTGCAGCTCCTGTAATGATGTGATAAACTTCACAGTTATTTTTCTATACGACTGGAGGTTCTGTTATTGTGAGCCGTGCGAACACAGAGGTCCATTGAACAAGTTAAAAGTCAGGATTTATGGGGTTGAACGAGCACAGAGCTGGCCTTGTGTTGGAGCTCCAGAAAACACCGAGAGGGGCACGTACATTAGATTTTATGAGGGGAACTCGCTCTAAAAACTGAATGTCCATTTAAGGCAGAGTGTGATTAACTTGCCGCTGCCACACCATCCATTTTGAATGAACTGTGTCCATTACAATCACTTTAAGAGGCTGACAGCTCGTGATTTTAGCATGTACAGTGTATTAGACAGTAACTTTTAGATATTTGAGAATAGCTCAGTCTGAAGGGACTTGAATTGAAGGGTCACCGGTCCCAATCGGAGCTAAAAAACTGCTCACTGTCGGCAGAAAATACTTTAAAACCTCTCCTTGTGTTTGAATATGTATGTCAGAATCATAATTCACACACGCACATGCACGCACGCGCACGCACGCACGCACGCACACACACACACACACACACACACACACACACCATGTATACATCACTTCAGGGGACAGTCTTCACCCTAAAATTAATGATCCCCCTTATGGGGACCTCCAATTTGTCCCCATAAGGGAGGCGAGTCCCCACACGTGACTATGTAAACAGATTTAGGTCCCCACAAGTATAGTAATGCTAGACCACACACACACAAGCGCGTGCACGCACACACGTGCACGTGCGCATGCATGAATGCACGCACACACACACACACACACACACACACACACACACACACACTAAACGAGGTTTATCATCAATAAGGCAGCAAACAAAACAGGTTGTGTTTAAATAAAACCAAAAACCTGATAGTAAGTGTTCCGTCTCTTCATGTTGATATACTATATATATGGTCTAATTTTAGAAAGAAGCCAGACGTACAAAAATACCGTGCTCCCAATAATCTGATATATTTTTCTGACAGAAAAGGTTTAATTATCTCATTGACTCCGTCTGCCTCGTCGGGATTGGACGGCATGCGAGGGCCAGAGCAGGTTAACACAAAGATGGAGCTGGGGAGAGGGCTGATGTTACAAGGAAAATTAAAAAATCAAAGAGATCAAAGTCTGAATTAAAATAATTAACCTTGATATTATTGAGATGAAACGGCGAAGAAAGTTAAAATCACACATTTATTAGAAGTACAACGTGCAATGCCTGAACTGTGACCATGTACTTTCATTTATATTCAGCAGTAAGAACATACTTGTGATCAAATTATACGCATCCAGACTTTGAATACATATTGTCCTGAGGTCAATATCATTCTATCATTCAAATAGAGGACGTTTTAATGTGTTCTTTTTGCACCGACTTAAATCTGGGTTAAAAGAACACACATTGAATTAAACTTTAGCTGCTATTTCCCTTACACTAAGGTGGATCTTAAAGTCCCTCGCAGTGAAACGCCCATCTCTGAAAGTGCTGATAATAAGGGCACAACATGTTCATAGGAGGGTTTTACGCTGTATGATACGTTTTGTTGTCTATTATTAATATACACGGCCTACAGATATCATATGTTGAATAATACTTACCTTAGTTGTTGACACCCCTTCGTCTCTTATTTGCTATATCATGTCTTTTTATGGGGGTGGGTGTTTTTTTTAGGTAAAACAGTTCAACCACACACAAAATAATTAGATGAGATTCATCTTGACCGAATGGATTATCGTTCTGGATTATTCGTGCGTTTAAATGATACCCATGTAGGTAGGAAGTGTCTTTAGAAACTCTCAATCCACGACTACGTCAACAGTTGTTGGAAGTAAGGCGACAAAAAGGGCACAATGGAGAAGGCAATTTAAGACCAAAACATGCGGAAAAATCTCAATTAAAAGAGTTTTTTCTCAGGTTTCAAGCAGGTTTCACGTTCCCACGTCACACCTGGATCCCAAACGACTCGTGATGTCAGTAAGAATGCTTTGCAGTGAGATTTAAGGCAGGAAACAGCAGATGAATGTCAAAACAGCCTCCTTATGTCGAACTCTGCTCTCATGTCCTTCTGCCCACTGACGCACGAACATCTAAGTGAAGCTATCGACGAAAAACACTTTGGAAAACGAACGCAGATATATTGTTAGAGCCATTATTGTGTTTGTATAAGAGAAGCCACCTAATTGTGACGCCTGTAGTCAACACCCTATAAAAGACTACAATTCCCACCCTTTAAGTGATCAAGTTATATAAGCCTTATCAAGAAAGAAAGAATACCTAAGTTGTTAGTATTGTCATTGTCATTACGCCGAACACGTGGACACTCCTCTAAGCTGGTTTCTGTTCTGCTTGAAAGCCAGTCCCTGCCTCCTGCAAAGTGAGGCATTATTTATTTTTCAAAATAGCTGGAGATAAGGTCTGTGGTTGACACAAATGTTTTCTTTTATTGAGCAAACACATCGCATAACATCAACTAAACCATCGGAGGCCAAGCAACTCTTCAAGTGTTATAATATAAAGGAAGGAAAACGAGTAAGAAATGTCTGTTTAAGGGCGTCTAGTGGCTTGGTAGAAACACAAGGAAGGAAGCCACGACACACACGACAGCATCGGCACTATAGGGTTGACATAAAGCGCAAGCCAAGACACTGCCAGTCATTCACGACCCATTAGAAGCAGACCCTCTCATGTGGTCCCTTTCTCTCCGCGCCACGGTGCGAGCTCTGATTAGAGAGCGTCCATATCTCTAACTGAACAATGACTTCATGTCTCTGCAGTTAATTATCTGTCTGATCCATACCATAGAGAAGAATGGACTGCAGCGCTGCGTTACGTTCAGAGGCCGAACTAATGTCCTTTCCATACAGGCAGTCACGAGACAGAGCTATTAGAGCAATGTAATGACTTTACGTATGAGTAATGGTCGTGCATTTACTCGACTCTCCGCACGATGTTTCTAAATCAGTTCCTCTACGAGTTCGGCAAATCTCACGACTAATTTCACAGGTAAGGTAACGACTTTTCACCAAGAAGTCGTGCATACAGATGGATGTTTAAGATAAGATAAGATGGACTTTATTGATTTGCGTTGCAGCAGCATAAAAAGACAAGGCATTGTATATTAGAGATATTAAAAGACTAGCAACAAACAATCCCAAATAAAAATAAATAGCATTAGAGAAGTAGAAGACATTCAAATTTACAGTAACAAAAGTATTTTTTTAAGTATAATCGATGCACAAAAGCACTCTACATCACCACTGTACGGTATATAAAGCGTCTCTCTGTTTCAGTCACTGTGTCTCATCTAATACTTGTACACTACTAAATACCCGTATTGTTGTTATTACACTACATCAGCCTGAAAGGCCGTAATGGCCCCAGCTGTGATGCAAGGTATGAGCTAGTCTTGCATCAGTGCTTTTAAACACCTCAGCCGTCATCGTGGTGTGTATCTAAATGGATCTGGCCTGGCTGTAAAGAGAGAGGGAATAAAACACCGAGGGCGAGTGAATTACCAGCAATAAAGCCTGTTGACGGAGCTAAACCGAGCTGAGCCAAACTAGGCCATGCAGGACTAGCAAATCCCCAAAGCTTGCCTTTAAAAACAGCCTGGATTCGTGCTAATTGTCTGTCCTTGTCGTCCCTGTTTACTCAAGCCTCACCACTCTGCTGCCGTAATGGATTCAGGGCCTGACAAGCCATGTTTGATTGATTCTGCTCCCTGACCACTCAGTGGAAAGGACTCCTGGCTGCGTGCCAGCTGTACAGTGTGTGTGTGTGTGTGTGTGTGTGTGTGTGTGTGTGTGCAGCCAGTTCTTCTGTTTGTTTGTTTGTAAAGAAAGTGACTGTAACAACAAGGGGACGAACTAGGAAATGAACTATCTGTCAACCAGGAACGCTGCCTTTGAATGAGTGTGTGTGTGTGTGTGTGTGTGGTGTGTGTGTGTGTGTGTGTCTAAAATAACTCTTAATCTGCTCCTGGAAGAGGGGGACGTTTTTTGCCCCCCGTACTAAACCAGTGCATATATTATAGTACTCATATATTATACTTTTTATAATACTATCTATCTATCTATCTATCTATCCATCTATCCATCCATCCATCTATCTATCTATCTATCTATCTATCTATCTATCTATCTATCTATCTATCTATCTATCTATCTATCTATCTATCTATCTATCTATCTATCTATCTATCTATCTATCCATCTATCTATCTATCTATCTATCTATCTATCCATCTATCCATCTATCCATCCATCCATCTATCTATCTATCTATCTATCTATCCATCCATCCATCTATCTATCTATCTATCTATCTATCTATCTATCTATCTATCTATCTATCTATCTATCTATCTATCTATCTATCTATCTATCTATCTATCTATCTATCTATCTATCTATCATCTATCCATCCATCCATCTATCTATCTATCTATCTATCTATCTATCTATCTATCTATCTATCTATCTATCTATCTATCTATCTATCTATCTATCTATCTATCTATCTATCTATTTATCTATCCATCCATCTAGTATCTAGTCTTTTAATTATGTATTGATACCATGGGAGGCGGGGCTTATTTTTTGTTATCATGCACAATGCAGGGTAGCCTGGGAATTTCACCAAAGGATCAAACAAGTCTTATCTTTATGCAATACATGAAATCAAGATGTATTTGTTGATAATGATCTGTATTGATAGTTCATCTGCTCAAATATTCATATTTTACATGATAGAAAAAGTCATTTGCCTCAATTTATGCTTTAAAGTGTTTCAACGCTTGGGACGCTTTGTCCATTTGAAAAGCATTTTACGACTAACATGTTGTACTTACCCTCAAAAAGCTTCAGCCAAGGAAACAGGGAACAAATTATGTCAACAAATGGGGCGAAGCCTGCGAGCTAGTTCAGGCGGTCAACTCGAGCACTTATGCTGCATTCATACATAACGCCCCCCTCGCCGCTCTACAACCAACCAATCAGAGTCTCCTTAATACGCCGCTCTATTTAACCTGCCTGATCTCTCTCCATGCATCGCTTGCTGCAGCTACCTCTACGTCGCTGCTGCTCGCTGCCCTACCACCACCCCAGCTTCCACCCCAGCTTCCACCCCAGCTTCCACCCCAGCTTCCACCCCAGCTTCCACCCCAGCTTCCACCCAGCTTCTACCCCAGCTTCTACCCCAGCTTCCACCCCAGCTTCCACCCCAGCTTCCACCCAGCTTCCACCCCAGCTTCCACCCAGCTTCCACCCAGCTTCTACCCCGGCTTCCACCCCGGCTTCCACCCCGGCTTCCACCCCGGCTTCCACCCCGGCTTCTACCCCGGCTTCTACCCCCGGCTTCCACCCCGGCGTCCACCCCGGCTTCCACCCAGGCTTCCACCCCGGCTTCCACCCCGGCTTCCACCCCGGCTTCCACCCCGGGTTCCACCCCGGCTTCCACCTGTAGGCTCGGGGTTAGTTATTTAATCATCACTCATCGTGCTATGTGTATCTGTGGAGTGATGAGGCCCGAGCCAAGTCGCCAAACTCAACTATATGCTGCTTCTAATAAACATGTTAAAGGAACACGTGAGTTGTCTGGCTGAAATGTCATTCTGGCTCATCAACAACAAATTGTAAAAAAAAATGCCGTCGAGTAGAAAGTGAAATATTGGACTCTGAGTTGCAAACTGAAATCAGCTGAAATTATCATATTATTGTCATTTTTGTTATATATTTATGGATTACATTTGATTGTATTTGGAGTAGAGAAGACGTAGCAGTGAATAGAAATACACAAGTAAATACCTCAAATACACATTTCTTTGTAACTCGACAGTAGGATATCTGCCTCAGGGTGTCATTAACATTTAGAAACCCGCCATCCGTCACACTGCCTCTGCTCAGGTGTGTTTAACCTTTCTGTACGGAGGCAAACAGCCGCCAGAACAGAGGGGTCATCACCAAGAAGTAGAGCTGCTAGAATAGAGAGAAATATTCAAATGTAGAAGCAAAGTTTGACAGAGGCCAGAACAAAGGGGCAGTGCATTAACATATACATGTTTCACGTGGAGGTGAAAGTCAAAGCAAAGTCGTTGGGCTTTGATTGATGTCCTGAAAGAGGGGGAAGTTTGCCCCCAGTAATAAACCCGCACTTGTATATTATACTTAAGAAAAAGTACTTTAACATGTTGTGGAAATACTTGGTTACAGTATAAGTCCTGAAAATACTCGCTAAACACATGCCGATTTAAGAGTATTGTATATTATATGTTTCAATAATAAGTACTGATGCTTCAAACATCATTTATTGATACCATGGGAGAAGGGGATTATTTTTTGTTTTCATAATTAGAATATGAAATGTTAACTTTATTATTTACCCTTTTTGTTTGTTTGTTTGTTCACCATGTAAATCGAACTTGGGTCTTATCTTATCTTATTAATATAAAGGGAGGTCAGGTACTCTTTAAAGCAGCTGCTAGTTATGGGTACTTTTTACTGAAGCACACTTCAAAGCCTCTTTACTTTGACTTGAGTAAAGAAGTTTAGTCAGTACTTCTACTTTCACCAGAGTATTTTTAAACACGGGTATCTGTGCTTCTTCTTGAGTGAAGCATGTTTGTACTTTTGCCATTTCTGAAAATCCGAGTTTCTCAAAACATCTGCAGGATATGGCTTTAAATATGAGAGCGTGACACAGAGAGAGAAAGCTATTCTCATTATCGCTGAATAACTAAGCGCGCCTTGGCCCGCCAATTATGTAGCGTGACTGTCAAAGTTGTTAACATGTCTTTGAGCAGATGTTGTGGCAAATCACTTATATTGGTACAGAGTAAATCTACATATTGTATTTGGCATTCAGGTAACCATTCAGTGTTTACAGCAGCTATATAATTAGGTTTTATTATAGCACATTTTCATGGATCACCACGTAATCATATGTCAAATATTTCAAGAACGTGGTAGAAGGTACGTGTTGTTGGTGAATGCTTTAGTTTCAAATGTCAGGATATGGCACATAAAAATAAAAAATGCACTAGAAACAGCACAACACATTCTCTATATGATCTAAAGCCAGGGAAATAATGGTAAATTATGAAGCACGGTTAAATAAAAGGGGAGCATTAGCCATAGCTGTCAGCTTACAGTGATTGATAGACCAGTCGTGGCAGACAGGGTGAAGTATTGAGTGTGTGTGTGTGTGTGTGTGTGTGTGTGTGTGTGCAAACTGTGTTTTACAACTAGTATCAGAGACGTAAATCACTTCATGATGTAAGCTTACATTATGTTGAATGTAATGCAGCAGTCTGTCAAACACAGTGCTTTGTAGAGGACGGTGTGTATATAAAATTATAATTAGAGGCTAATCCTTTCATGTGTCTAACGGTATAAACGGATATATATCAGAGTGATTTCTGTCCTCGGTTATGAATAGACGCTCCACTACCTAGTGGAGAACAGGCTTACAGGAAAGCCCATTAAGAAAAGACCCATACGGATTCTTTAATTTGGTTCAAGAGCATTACATTACAGATTATAATATTTAATTTTGAGTTTGCATTTTAAATTAAAGCCACATCGGAGCACGCTGAGATTAATACACATTGTCAAATGTCTTATTACAGTAAAGTGTAAAATGTGAAGTGGGAACTAGTACCTTAGAGTTAGCCTCCTTTTACAGCCAGCTAAATTATTAAAGTATCATACTGCGAGAATTAAAGGGGCCCTATTAGCTCATTTTGAAGTTGATATCAGTATGTAGTGTCTCTACTTTAAAGAGTCCTCTCCTGCTGATGTTCAGGTGTATATCAGTATGTAGTGTCTCTACTTTAAAGAGTCCTCTCCTGCTGATGTTCAGGTGTATATCAGTATGTAGTGTCTCTACTTTAAAGAGTCCTCTCCTGCTGATGTTCAGGTGTATATCAGTATGTAGTGTCTCTACTTTAAAGAGTCCTCTCCTGCTGATGTTCAGGTGTATATCAGTATGTAGTGTCTCTACTTTAAAGAGTCCTCTCCTGCTGATGTTCAGGTGTATATCAGTATGTAGTGTCTCCACTTTAAAGAGTCCTCTCCTGCTGATGTTCAGGTGTATATCAGTATGTAGTGTCTCTACTTTAAATAGTCCTCTCCTGCTGATGTTCAGGTGTATATCAGTATGTAGTGTCTCTACTTTAAAGAGTCCTCTCCTGCTGATATTCAGGTGTATATCAGTACGTAGTGTCTCTACTTTAAAGAGTCCTCTCCTGCTGATGTTCAGGTGTATATCAGTATGTAGTGTCTCTACTTTAAAGAGTCCTCTCCTGCTATGCTTATTTCCTTACTTGAGATGTTTTTGTATATAAAGCCTGCAGCTATTTAGATAAACTAATTATTACTGGAGCTTGTTTCTTGATTATTAAATCCGTACAAAAATAGAAATGTCACATTTGTTACTTACAGGCGGTGTTATCGAGCGTAGCTAACCATTTCTAATCTTGAGAGGTGTCTGATCACACTGAGAAGCGACACTACAGTTGTGGCTTCTTCAATAACAACTTGGCAAAAAGCACGTCAGCAGAACAGCATGGTGCACATCCCAGAAATCATATCAAATAAGGGGGGGGGATTCAAAAGGAGCTTAAAACCCCCTGAGGCAACATTATAATGAATAGTATTTGGCTTTATAGATAAAATTGTATTTGTGGTTTTATAAGATAAGATACTTTATTGATCCCAATGTGGTAAATGTTTGCGTTGCAGCAGCATACAAAGACAAGGCATTGTACATTCAAAATTAAAAGACTAGAAATAAACAATCCAAAATCTCAAATAGAAATAACATAGCTTTTAAAAGGAAACAATATACAGTATTTATTTATTCAAGCTCTTTCAGTTACATAGCATACATGTATATAATATGCTGCGTTATATTTTGTTTACTGTACATTGGTATTTCAACATTCTACTTTTTAATGCTGTCTTATTTCAATTTTGAGATGTTCTCATTTTAGAATAGTTTATTTCTACTCTTTAATTTCTCTGCTGTGCACTGCCTTGTGTTTGATGCGTCTGCAATGCAAACCGTTCCCAAATTGGGATCAATAAAGTACATCTTATCTTTATTTTATGAATTACATACAGCTTAGATAAACCTTTTAATCTGCATGTGGCCCATTTTTCCCATTTTTGAAGTCTTTGACGTATTTGTGCGTCTTAGAACTGTAACAAACCTGACAGAAGCACACGCCAAGTGGCGGACTGGCCATCGGGAGGTTCGGGAAGGATCCAATGGGCCGGTACTGAAGTGTTGACAATTTACTAGCGGTAATATATTTACTTGCGGTACCGAGGTGGGCCGGCGCCGAAGTGGGCCGGCCGAGAGTCCCGGGCTGATTTTTAGTCCCAGTCCGCCCCGGCACACGCATACTTGCCAACCTTGAGACCCCAGAAATCGGGAGCATTTCAAAACCACCGCGGGGGAAGGGGGGGGTGCTAGTGGATCGCCGGAGCTGTGTTAGATTAACATTAACATGCTTATTGTAGTTGTAAGTGCACTGCCTTGCGCCCGGCCTAAAGCACCATCCATGGAGCTGTGTGGGCTGCACCTGTATTTACAGGAAAGGAGTGAGCAGAGGTTCGAGTTGTCGATTCTTGTTCTGTTTTCTGTGACCATCTGCCTCACCCTCTCAGACTTTCAGTTGCGCGCTACTAAAGAGACGCGCTACCATGGAAACCAAACAATGATGTAGCTGTATTAAAGTCAGAGTGGAAACAGTCCTGAGTAAATCTCATTTTGTCAGAAATCGGCAGAAATGCGGGAGAAATGTGACCCCGGGAGGAGACCGGGAGGGCAAGGCAAGTTTATCTAGAGAGCACTTTTCAACGCAAGGCAATTAAAAGTGCTTTACAAAAAATGAAAGACATTAGGCCTAAGCATTAAAAAAGAAAAGCTAATAAAATAAACATTAAAAGGAAAAGTACATGGATAAAAGTTACAGTGCAGTCTAAGATATGAATAGTTCAGTTAAAAGCAGCGACAAAGAGAAAAGTCTTCAGCCTGGATTTGAAAGTAGTCAGAGTTGCAGCGGACCTGCAGGTTTCTGGGAGCTTGTTCCAGATGTTTGGAGCATGATAACTGAACGCTGCTTCTCCATGTTTAGTTTAGGGCAATGGAATCGGGAGAAATGCGGGAGAAATATGACCCCGGGAGGAAACCGGGAAGGCAATTAAATCGGGAGTCTCCCGCGGAAATCGGGAGGGTTGGCAATGGCAAGTATGGGCACACGCCAGGCAAGCTTTACCAAAATAAGTACATCTGTTTTGCTGGCGAAATGTTGAGCAAATCATCAACGTGTTATCTGGGCATTAGGCGTGTTTTTGAACTTTGGAGAGGCATGCTATCTGCTCTTGGCTTGTAGTCATTGTGCTGAGCTAAGCTAGCTAAAATAATAGTTTCTTCATGTCTTTAAGCTGTCGTATATTGCACCTCCAACAACAAATAAATCCAGAGTCACGGTTTCTTTACTTCCTCTACAGAAAAAAAGACAGTAAAAGAAACTCAGAAATCTCAGTTTCAGTGACCGGACATAATTTCCTTATTTGTTTAAATTAAATCAGAAATGGTTTGACCATCATAATTGGGATTCATTGTTGATGCATGTGTTACTCTCATCTATAGGTTTTACAATGATCAACAAGGTAAACATATTTCTGTCAATGGAGTTTAGGGCAATCAATGCATTTGTATTATATATGTATTCCATTGTACGTTACGTGGACTGGAAAATAAGTGGTGCGTCGTCAACGGTGTGATGTTCTGATCGGAGCTGGAGCTGATAAATAGAGCGTCATTTGTCCCGGGAATAGATGCGGATCATAACTGTTCCCATTCATCAAAGAAACCAGATGTAAGTGGGTGTTAGTGGTTTTCTGTCCAGCGGGAATGGGGCTTTACTGTCTGGCTGTTCTGGGTCTAACTGTTCGGTTCCCACGGAGGAAAAGGAGGAGAGGGGGGGAGACCTCCACTCCCAAAACAAATAAAAAACCAGAACAAGGACAGAGGTGGGAAGTAGTGCAGTACAAATACTTTGTTACTCTACTTAAGTACATGTTTCTGCTATCAGTACTTTACTCCACCACTTATTTTTCTGACAACCTTTTACTTCTTACATGTTGAACCCAAAAACCTGTACTTTCTACTTCTTACATATTGAACACAAATACCTGTACTTTCTACTTCTTACATATTGAACACAAATACCTGTACTTTCTACTTCTTACATGTTGAACTCAAATACCTGTTCTTTCTACTTCTTACATGTTGAACTCAAATACCTGTACTTTCTACTTCTTACATGTTGAACCCAAATACCTGTTCTTTCTACTTCTTACATGTTGAACTCAAATACGTGTACTTTCTACTTCTCACATGTTGAACCCAAAAACCTGTACTTTCTACTTCTTACATGTTGAACACAAATACCTGTACTTTCTACTTCTTACATATTGAACCCAAATACCTGAACTTTCTACTTCTTACATGTTGAACTCAAATACCTGCACTTTCTACTTCTTACATGTTGAACTCAAATACCTGTACTTTCTACTTCTCACATGTTGAACCCAAAAACCTGTACTTTCTACTTCTTACATGTTGAACACAAATACCTGTACTTTCTACTTCTTACATATTGAACCCAAATACCTGTACTTTCTACTTCTTACATGTTGAACTCAAATACCTGTTCTTTCTACTTCTTACATGTTGAACTCAAATACCTGTACTTTCTACTTCTTACATGTTGAACCCAAATACCTGTTCTTTCTACTTCTTACATGTTGAACTCAAATACGTGTACTTTCTACTTCTCACATGTTAAACTCAAATACCTGTACTTTCTACTTCTTACATGTTGAACACAAATACGTGTACTTTCTACTTCTCACATGTTGAACTCAAATACCTGTACTTTCTACTTCTCTACATGTTGAACTCAAATACGTGTACTTTCTACTTCTCACATGTTAAACTCAAATACCTGTACTTTCTACTTCTTACATGTTGAACTCAAATACCTGTACTTTCTACTTCTTACATGTTGAACTCAAATACCTGTACTTTCTACTTCTCTCATTTTCCAAACAGCTGGTTCCTTTAGTCTGAATGTGTGTTTGGTGCGTGATCATTATTCTTTAGAGTCACTGCGTGCCTATTGGTTGGAACACGATCCGTGTATCCATCACTTCCTGGTCTTCTCTAAAGAAGAGGGACCAATGGAAACGTTGTCATGTTGCCGTTGGTCACCATGGAAACATTCATTAGCTAACAATGACATTATTGTTCTATTGATATAAAGGGAGGTCAGGTACTCTTTAAAGCAGCTGCTAGCTATGGGTACTTTCTACTGAAGTACACTTCAAAGCCTCTTTACTTTGACTTGAGTAAAGAAGTTTAGTCAGTTCTTCTACTTTCACCAGAGTACTTTTAAACACGAGTTTCTGCACTTCTACTTGAGTAAAGCATGTGTGTACTCTTGCCATCTCTGGTGCCTGTCCAAATGAAAGTGGAGAGGACACACAGGAACATTTAGGTCTGACAGGAAGAGGAGCATGATGAAGAAGAAGCAGCATTTCCAAATTAAAACGCTGAAGTCTGAAATCTGTCACTGGGAATCTCACGGTTTCTTTTCTAAGATGTGGTGAAGAATAATAATTCATTTCCTCTGCGGTGTGAAGAATCAAAATAAAAGACTTGTACCTTCACAAATGTCCTCCTTCCTTATTGACTTTACCGAGCTGACATTTGAGACGACTGCAACAAACTTGAAGGCCAATAGAGGATCGCAGTGCCTCTGCTTTAAATGGATATTTCCCGCGTG
>CM070488.1:32230688-32255688 GCA_036324585.1 Champsocephalus esox | reverse complement strand
GACCTCACGCTGTAAAACTTTAACACACCGTGGTGAGCGTGAACTCACTCCGGTGTCCTCACACACGTCTGATAGGGTGGAGAGGGTTATTCCTCTCTGTTTCCTCTGCAGGTGGAAGCTTTACAAGCCCAGGAGCCGTTACTGGCCTCCTGTCAGCGAGGTAAATCTACAGCCAGCTGACAGCTGAGCAGATATCATACATAGAGGACTCTCCGGGAACAATGGCACGGAGAGGGGAGCACTCGAGAACGAGGCTTTACAAGCTACTCAGCGCACAATGCTGATTATGATTATTATCGCTGCACTGCTGCTGTGCCGCACTGATAAATACCAGGTGTGTGTGTGTGTGTGAGTGTGAGTTTGGGAGTGTGTGTGTTTCTGTGCAAGTGTGTGTGTGTGAGAGTTTGAGAGTCTGTGTGTGTTTGTGTGCAAGTGTGTGTGTGTGTGTGTGTGAGTTTGAGAGTGTGTGTGTGTGTTTCTGTGCAAGTATGTGTGTTTGTGGATGTGTGTGTTTCTGTGCAAGTGTGTGTGTGAGTGTATGTGTGTGTGTGCGTTTCTGTTCAAGTGTGTGTGTGAGGTAGTTGGTGGCGTGTGTGTGTGTGTGAGTGTGTGTGTGTGAGAGTGTGTGTTTATGTGCAATTGTGTGTTTGTGTGTGTGTGTCTTTCTGTGCAAGTGTGTGTGTGAGGTAGCTGTGTGTGTGTGTGTGTGTGTGTGTGTGTGTGTTACTCTGCATATGCAGCCAGTTTGCTTGTAAAGAAAGTGACTGTAACAATAAGGGAACGAGCCTAATATCCAACCGGTTATGTTACAATAAATTACTTTTCATCTAACTGGTGTTTTTATGCAAAGCCACTGACAATAAAGTCAACCAACCATTAACACACACACTCTATACATATGTTTACTTAGGCGGGACTCCTTGGCGTCACTTTTTAATGCAATGAGAAACAAATACGCATCAAAATATGACATAAAATAAAGTATAAAATCACTGTAACACGGTTGGTTAAATTAGACAAGAGGTACTTTATTGACCCAAACTGGTATATTTTTGTTATTAGGGTTAGGGTTAGGAATTTAGGAATTCACACTAAACCATTGGTTGCATTCAGCCAACAAAAAAACTCAGATGCTTTAGTAAAAGACGGTGATTAAGGTTCAAATCAGAACGTCGTAAATTGGATAACTCTTCAAAATAACGTTGATTTCAGGCTTGATATGTTCATTTTGCAGAGTGAAAACAAACAGTGTTTTACTGCACATTGTAGAGTACTTTTGACTTATTTGAAGCACATGCAGAAGCACTTAAAATTGTTTGATGTATTGAAAGCTAATGTACTTCTTGCTTTTGTAGTTTGTGTCTTCATGGTTGAAGTCGCTTTCCAGCTAAATGGAGTCTAATGTACACGAACAATGATCTATCCGACACGAATATATACTTTACTGTTGGATAAAGTCTGACATTGTTTATGCATCAAAGCATCTCCATTTGCAGCATCAACAAGGACACATACTGAACACAAACTGTAAGGAAACAGACATTTAACATAATCACTGAAGAGGAACATGCTCATGACCCTCGTACGTACATCTGACCTGGGATTAAACTCTGTGTTTGAATTGAGGATTGACGGGTGCATAGACGAGTGCTTCAGTCTAACTTTATTAAATATTGGGACCCTATATTTTGGTGATGTTCAGGATATGCTTTGGGTCAGAGATGATGTTTTTGGACAGCCTCAATTCGATGTTATGGTAGATTGATTCATAGAAAGGTTGACCAATAATCTTTGAGCATATTTTCAACAGGTGGAGCTTCTTGTTGAAAGTCCTAGGATCTATCTACCAATCCACTTGATTTGAGTGGACTTTTCACTCTTTTATCTACTGTTCATGTCATCTAGACTAGAGCCCTTTTTAAGGGTCTCGTATTTTATTGGCTAGTTTTAGTTTAAGGGTAACAATTTGTCCTTCATTTGTACTTTAAATATAGTAAAAATTCAGAGAATCCTGAAAAAAGTCAATTCTGAGGAAAAAAGTCAGAAATCTAAAAAAGGTAAACAATCTGAGAAAAAAGTTAAAATGCTGAAAATAAATTCTAAATTCCAAGAAAAATGTAAATTCTGAGAAAAGGTCAAAATGTTGAGAAAATGTAAATTCTGAGAAAAATCTCAATTCTGCGAAACAAGTCAGAAATCTGATAAACTAGTCAAAATTCTGGGGAAAAAAAATCTAAATTCTGAGAAATGTCAGTTATGTATTTTATCGGCTAGTTTTAGTTCAAGGGTAACTATTTTTCAGCATTTTGACTTTTTGTTCAGTGTTTACTTTACATACAGTACAAATTCAGAGAATCCTGAAAAAAGTCAGAAATCTGAAAAAGGTCAAAATTCTGAGAAAAATGTAAATTCTGAGAAAATGTCAAAATGTTGAGAAACATTTCAATTCTGAGAAAATGTTATTTAATGTGAAGTTTTGAACTGAATTTGTGAGAAAACCGTGTTTCATAGTGAGCTTTGTGTTGCCAAGGCAACGGCATTTGAAGAAACCTTACAACTGTCTTCACGACTGGACTGTTAGCACACATGTTTGAGCACTTTTTGACCATTTTCATAGGAGTTATAGCAATATCTTACGGCGAGGTATACGTTGCCATGGCAACAGCTTTTGAGGAAAACTCACTAATGGCACATAGACATGTTGAGGGCTGGACCATTAACCATTATCTGGAGTCTGCTGCTCTGAGCATGTCAGTTGGAGTTATGACATCATCGTGTTCCATGACACAGGTGTTTATATTTGAGCTAACGACGTGTCCAGAGATCAAAGGTTTCCATGGTAACGAGGAGAGCATTTTTATTGTTCTGAATGAGAGATAAACCTCTTACGTGTGAACGTTTTGTTGAAGAACAGTAACAGATATCGGTGACATTTCAACGCATGAAGCATCTGAAGGAAATTGAGCATCTGAAGTGTACTTTTTGTGTACTTTCGGGTTAATAATGTGGCCTTTTTGGCAGATTAACTAAAGGTGTGCGGCTGCTGCTGTGAGTAAAGATCAGCTTGAATTTACAATTGGCTTTAATGGAGACATGTTGAAAGTTGTTGTCACTTCATGCCCTCAAGACGCATTTTGTTTAATTATTTTGCTTTATTATTTTTCATTTTCCAAGCTACGAGATGTTTTTCTACGTTTGTCATGGCAAATTATGTCTCAGGAGTGTAGGGTTTGGGAATTATGGCAGGTTAAAAAAAATATATGAAGGTGAATTTCAAGCTGTCCTAGCTTTGAGATCACACACTCTAGCCTGTTAAGCCCCAAGCCTGTTTTTCAGGTTTCAGGCTCAAAAATGACATTCCCAGAACAAATGACCATATCTTCCCTTCTAAAAGGGTTAAATTAAAAAAAAGGCTTCTGGAGCCATTTGGGTGGATTTTCCATATCTCTTGCTCGATTTTGACATGTGACATCTTCCTGACCGTTACAGCCAATATAATCGAAGTCCCATAGACTGTCATGTTAAAAAAAAAGCTTGGGTCTCTGCGCTCTGATATCTGGAAACGGAAAAGCAGTTTTATTGCTTATGAATTATCAGAACATTTCAAAGGGGACACAGACACATGTATTAACCTATGGATTAACTACACCATCGTTTGTATGCCGTTGAAGACCAGTTTTTACCAGACAAAGACCAAGGTAAGCCACGTTAGCGTTTTTGGCTACCTAGCGCCACATGTTTTGATGTAGGTTTTTGTTATTTTCTCCATGAATTCGTAATCTTTGAGTGTTTAGGTGGGTACCAATAGATTCTGTGTCTCCTTACGATCATAAACGATGTGTTTGATGTGCAGCTAGGATAAGTAATAAGGGTGCTAGGAGTGATTTTCGGTGCAGTAATAGGTTAGCATTTTTCGCTCGGGGCTAATTCAGAGGGTCAGTGTTAGCATTTTTAAGTTAAAAAAAATAAAAATGAAAAAGATCAGTTAAATTCGTTTTTTTTCCATTATATGGATATAAAACATTCATAGTTTATAAAATAGGAACGTTCCTTAGACGTTGTTTCCTGCAAATGACGCGATTTCGGCCCCGTAACTGGGTCCGTGGGGCTTACGAGCTGCTCAATACACACAAATGTTAAAATCTGAAGAAGGTGTCTTTACCAAGGTCTGAACAATGTTTAATATCTCTAAAAGTATGAATCTGATTTAAAAATGGTGTTACACGAATAATATCAGACAGATGTGTAACATTTTATAGTTGGGATGAGGTTTCTGAGTGAAAGTATGAAGGAGCAGTTAGCAGTTGAACTTGCATGAAGTCTGAAGAGTTTCTCCATTGATTTCAATGTTAAACAATTGATGAATTATGGGGTGTGATAAATAATATTATAAATAATGCAATAAATCAAGTAAAGCACTTGTACTTCTCATCGATTGTATATTTAATTATACACTGTCGTTTGACTCATTCAACTTTAATGGCAATGCACACAATATGTCGTTATGGCACCTGGTTGTATGCAATTTTCTTTAGGTTTACCAATGTTAAGTATTGCGACACGACGTCCATCAAACTCCTGTTGGGAAAGATTTCACTGATTGCTAAACTTGGAGCCAAGTTGACTATTCACTGAAGTTTCTCAAGTTTAATTCTGTGGTCAGGAGACTAAAGATCATTTGTGTGCAGATTGGTGGGACAGGTTTGGCTTCAGCTAGAGCTGTCTGGGCTATGTAGGGGGAGAAGTGGACAGAAGTCTAACAACATTGGCCCTTTTTGTAATGTATTATCTCTTCGATTTACACACGGCATCTACTGCACGTCTGTCCGTCCTGGGAGAGGGATCCCTCCTCTGTTGCTCTCTGTGAGTTTTCTCCCATTTTTCCATTTAAACTTTGGGTTTTCTTAAGGACAGAGGGTGTCGAATTGTCATACTGATATTCTGTACAAACTGTGAAGTCCATTGAGACAAATGTAACATTTGTGATATTGGGCTATATAAATAAACATTGATTGATTTCTTGATTTATTCCACCCAACAACCAGATGAAAGCTGGAGTCTGAAGAATTAATAACTGTTGTTAGTTTTTTATGATGATAAATAAAAGATGGTTAATATGTTCTGAATTTCTGTTGAATACTTGGAAACTGTGTTGTAGTTCAAATGGCTGGGGTTTGCATATACAATAATTGGAGCCAATAAATCAAGTAAAGCATTTGTACTTCTCAGCATTTTACTTGTATTTATATAACACTGTCGTTTGACTCATTCAGCTTTAATGGCAATGCACACAATATGTCGCTATAGCAACCGGTTTCTCCCATGTTCCCCTTTAAACTGTGGGTTCTCTGGAAGTGTTTCCTTGTAATGTGAGGGTCCAAGGACAGATGGTGTCGTATTGTCATTCTGATATTCTGTACAAACTGTGAAGTCCACTGAGACAAATGTAACATGTCCTCCAAGCTCTAGAATAGTATCCTCGTTCTGATCCTTCAGATCTGCAGGGCCTCTGTATTAAAAGACTCAAAAACAGAGACATGGAAAAACCTACGCGGTGTCTCGGGTTGGCTAAACGGGGAAAAAGCACACATGAATGACACTTTTTTTGCAAGAGTACTATTGTAAGTGTGTCCTGTTTTTAAAACTGGCTAAGTCTGCAGCTGGATAAACACACACACATACTTGGCTTGGAGTGGTAGAAAAGTTCCTCCCCATTTAAAATGCTGTCCAAATTCAGTAAATACATGTAGATTAGATACTAGATTGATGAGTCCTGGTAGTTGCCATCTGATTGGTCAGTGACCTTGATTGCTGATTGACAGCACCTGTGAGAAATGAGCCAGAAGGCAGTATGTTGAGTGGTGTGGAGTATAACAGCAGCTTCTTCACTTTGCTCTAGCATGAGCCACTCTTTCCATCAACACACAGTCTATTGTAAAATCCAGCATTTACAATTTCCTGCTTCAAAATGGGTATGTTTTTAACTTTGTGTTCTTGTATTTGCTGAGGCCTTGAGTGTATAGCTCATGTTCAGATTGAATCTAATACATGTGTTTCTGTTCTGATGTGTTCTCATTGGAATCATGTATTTCTTGTTTTAGTGTCAAAGAAAGTGTTGATTGTGTATGCACACCAGAGCTCTGGCTCCTTCAACTCTGCAGCCAAAGACGCTGCGGTGGAAGTTTTAACTGCTAAGGGCTGCGCAGTAGAAGTATCTGACCTGTATGCCATGACGTTTAAGGCCACTGCTACAGCTGAGGACATCACTGGTAAATACCTCACTGAAAATAAATAGTTTAGCTTTCAAACTGGTCTTCAGATTCACATTCTTCAGATTATTTTCCTTGCAGGAAAAGTTAAGAATGCAGATCACTTCTGTTACGGAGAGGAGACCAAACTGGCATGGGAGGCGGGAAACGCTTACTGCTGATATCACTGAAGAACAACGCAAACTCACTGAGGCCGACCTCGTCATCTTTCAGGTAGAGCCAGAATGAAAATGTGTTATTCTTTTAAGCCATGCCTCTGTTAGGAACTAACCTTAGCCCTACTTCTCAGTTCCCCATGTACTGGTTCACTGTTCCTGCCATCATGAAGGGCTGGATGGACCGGGTGCTCACACTGGGCTTTGCCTTCACCCACGAGAAGCGCTACAGCCAGGGAATCTTCAAGGTAACAAAGCAAATCAAGAGGTTTGCCTTATTGTGACTCTATCTCTCCCTACTTACAGGAGATCTTGTCTTTTTCCACAGGACAAGAAGGCCATGCTCTCCTTCACCACTGGGTCTCAGGAGTCCATGTTCAGTGCAAATGGCATTAATGGAGACATGAATGTCACTCTTTGGCCACTGCAGGTATTTTATTTGGATCAATGATTATCAAAAAGCTGTTCCAGAGGAAACTTATTTATCGTCTGTGTCATCACTAATTGTATCTCCCCGTTTCCTCCAGAATGGCATCCTGCACTACTGTGGCTTCCAGGTTCTGGCTCCTCAGATCTTCTGGGCCCCGTCTCACGTTTCCTCTGAGGCACGCGGTACCATGCTGGAGGGCTATCGCACGCGCATGCAAGGCCTCCTGGGAGAGAACCCACTTGCTTTCACTCCCTTGGACTGCTTCGATGGGGAGAAGGGTTACCAGCTGAAGCCTGAGGTCCATGAGAAACATGCCTCCAAGGAGTTTGGACTGACTGTGGGGACCCACCTGGGCAAGGCCCTGCCACCCAACAACCAGATGAAAGCTGGAGTCTGAAGAATGACTGTTGGTTTTTTATGATGATAAATAAAAAGATGGTTAATATGTTCTGAATTTCTGTTGAATACTTGGAAACTGTGTTGTAGTTCAAATGGCTGGGGTTTGCATATACAATAGGAGCCAATAAAGCATTTGTACTTCTCAGCATTTTACTTCTATTTATAACACTGTTGTTTGACTCATTCAGCTTTAATGGCAATGCACACAATATGTCGTTATGGCAACCGGTTGCATGCAATTTTCTTTAGGCTTACCAATGTTAAGTATTGTGACACGACGTCCATCAAACTCCTGTTTGGAAAGATTTCACTGATTGCTAAACTTGGAGCCAAGTTGACTATTCACTGAAGTTTCTCAAGTTTAATTCTGTGGTCAGGAGACTTGACATCATTTGTGTGCAGACTGGTGGGACAGGTTTGGCTTCAGCCGGAGCTGTCTGGGCTATGTAGGGGGAGGAGTGGACAGAAATCTAACAACATTGGCCCTTTTCGTAATGTATTATCTCTTTGATTTACACACGGCATCTACTGCACGTCTGTCCGTCCTGGGAGAAGGATCCCTCCTCTGTGCTCTCCCTGAGGTTTCTCCATGTTCCCTTTAAACTGTGGGTTTTCTCCGGAAGTGTTTCCTTGTAATGTGAGGGTCTAAGGAGGGGCAGGACAGAGGGTGTCGTATTGTCATTCTGATATTCTGTACAAACTGTGAAGTCCACTAAGACAAATGTAACATTTGTGATATTGGGCTATATAAATAAACTGAACGAAATTGATCTGTAACCCCTTCATTTAAACACTTAGTCTGTCAACCCTGTGTGATTTTGATCTAATCCTCCCTTCACCAAAATACTTTAATGCTTGAATTTAAGTTGCCTATAACTTTCAAAATATGCATCTTATAATGCTTTTGTAGCTCTGCACATTGTCCTCCCAGGTCTAGAATAGTATCCTCGTTCTGATCCTACAGATCTGCAGGGCCTCTGTATTAAAAGACGCAAAAACAGAGACATGGAAAAACCTACGCGGTGTCTCGGGTTGGCTAAACGGGGAAAAAGCACACATGAATGACACTTTTTTTGCAAGAGTACTATTGTAAGTGTGTCCTGTGTTAAAAAAACTGGCTGAGTCTGCAGCTGGATAAACACATACACATACTTGGCTTGTAGTGGTAGAAAAGTTCCTCTCCCATTTAAAATGCTGTCCAAATTCAGTGAATACATGTAGATTAGATACTAGATTGATGAGTCCTGTTGCCATCTGATTGGTCAGTGACCTTGATTGCTGATTGACAGCACCTGTGAGAAATGAGCCAGAAGGCAGTATGTTGAGTGGTGTGGAGTATAACAGCAGCTTCTTCACTTTGCTCTAGCATGAGCCACTCTTTCCATCAACACACAGTCTAATTGTGAAAATCCAGCATTTACAATTTCCTGCTTCAAAATGGGTATGTTTTTAACTTTGTGTTCTTGTATTTGCTGAGGCCTTGAGTGTATAGCTCATGTTCAGATTGAATCTAATACATGTGTTTCTGTTCTGATGTGTTCTCATTGGAATCATGTATTTCTTGTTTTAGTGTCAAAGAAAGTGTTGATTGTGTATGCACACCAGAGCTCTGGCTCCTTCAACTCTGCAGCCAAAGACGCTGCGGTGGAAGTTTTAACTGCTAAGGGCTGCGCAGTAGAAGTATCTGACCTGTATGCCATGACGTTTAAGGCCACTGCTACAGCTGAGGACATCACTGGTAAATACCTCACTGAAAATAAATAGTTTAGCTTTCAAACTGGTCTTCAGACTTGCAAATATTTATTTTCCCTGCAGGAAAAGTTAAGAATTCAGATCACTTCTGTTACGGAGAGGAGACCAAACTGGCATGGGAGGCGGGAACGCTTACTGCTGATATCACTGAAGAACAACGCAAACTCACTGAGGCCGACCTCGTCATCTTTCAGGTAGAGCCAGAATGAAAATGTGTTATTCTTTTAAGCCATGCCTCTGTTAGGAACTAACCTTAGCCCTACTTCTCAGTTCCCCATGTACTGGTTCACTGTTCCTGCCATCATGAAGGGCTGGATGGACCGGGTGCTCACACTGGGCTTTGCCTTCACCCACGAGAAGCGCTACAGCCAGGGAATCTTCAAGGTAACAAAGCAAATCAAGAGGTTTGCCTTATTGTGACTCTATCTCTCCCTACTTACAGTAGATCTTGTCTTTTTCCACAGGACAAGAAGGCCATGCTCTCCTTCACCACTGGGTCTCAGGAGTCCATGTTCAGTGCAAATGGCATTAATGGAGACATGAATGTCACTCTTTGGCCACTGCAGGTATTTTATTTGGATCAATGATTATCAAAAAGCTGTTCCAGAGGAAACTTATTTTTTGTCTGCGTCATCACTAATTGTATCTCCCCGTTTCCTCCAGAATGGCATCCTGCACTACTGTGGCTTCCAGGTTCTGGCTCCTCAGATCTTCTGGGCCCCGTCTCACGTTTCCTCTGAGGCACGCGGTACCATGCTGGAGGGCTGGCGCACGCGCATGCAAGGCCTCCTGGGAGAGAACCCACTTGCTTTCACTCCCTTGGACTGCTTTGATGGGGAGAAGGGTTACCAGCTGAAGCCTGAGGTCCATGAGAAACATGCCGCCAAGGAGTTTGGACTGACCGTAGGGGACCCACCTGGGCAAGGCCCTGCCACCCAACAACCAGATGAAAGCTGGAGTCTGAAGAATGACTGTTGTTTTTTTATGATGATAAATAAAAGATGGTTAATATGTTCTGAATTTCTGTTGAATACTTGGAAACTGTGTTGTAGTTCAAATGGCTGGGGTTAGCATATACAACTAGAGAATGAAATTGCTAGTGGGAATACTTCATGCTGAAAAGCTGACGCTAAACTGCTTTGCTGAAATGTAATGTGTACGAGGAAAGTGAATAATTTAGATTGAAATGATACATGAACACTAGGGGCTTGAATGTGTGATGTGAAAAGCAGCAGAATATTTAAACTAACTTGATGGTGAATGATCTGTCACCATGCCAAAGGCATTTGATGACATCCCATAATGCGTTGATGGCTGCATCGTTACCAAACATGTGAAGTTTTGGGCCGTTTGGCGCATTTTCACTGAAGTTATGAGAAAACCGTGATTATCATGGTGAGCATTGTGTTTCAACGGCATTTGAAGAAATCTCACAACTGTCCCGTAGATGTCTTCACAGCTGGACTATTGGCACATGTTAAGTTTGAACATTTTCATAGGAGTTATAGCCACATCGTCTTTTATGGAGAGGGATGCGTTTCCATGGCAACAGCCTATGGTGAGATCTCAGATTTGGCATAAAGCTGTTGAGGCATGGACCGGTGATATACAAGCAACGTTGGGGGTACGGCATGGAGAGGTCATATACAGGTGAAGATTGTGGGATGATCTGACTGTGTCCATTGGAGTTACAGTGATCGTCTTTTATGGCGAGGGATGCGTTTCCATGGAAACTGCATATGATGACATCCCATAATAAGACGTAGAGCTGTTGAGGGCAGGACCATTAACCATTATCTGAAGTCTGCTGCTCTGAGCATGTCAGTTGGAGCGATGACATCATCGTGTTCCATGACACAGGTGTTTATATTTGAGCTAACGAGGTGTCCAGAGATCAAAGGTTTCCATGGTGAGACTTGAATTTACATAACAGAGTGGGAAGCTTTCCCATTATGTAGAAATTAGCTTTATCAAAAAGCTAATTTCTAAGCGCACTCTTAAAAACGGATAGGGTGTCTGCCGCCCGAACACAAACTGGAAGCTCATAAGAAAAGGCTCTGGCTCCCATTGCACTTTTAGAGACTCTAGGAACAACCAACAACCCTGCATTCTTGGAACGCAATGCCCTAGTAGGACAGTAGGGTATAATGAGTTATTTAAGGTAAGATGGCACCTGCTCATTAAGGGCTTTGTAGGCGAGAAGAATCATTTTTAAATGATGTCCTGTGTTCTATAGGGAGCCAGTGTAAGGCAGCCAGAACAGGAGTAATGTGGTCCCTTTTCCTAACTCTGGTTAGTACACGAGCCGCAGCATTTTGAATCAGATGAAGCGACTAAACTGACTTCTTGGTACTCCCTGATAATAAAGAGTTACAACAATCCAGCCTCGAAGTAACAAATGCATGGACTAGTTTCTCTGCATCGTTTTGAGGCAAGATATGCCTGATTTTTGCAATGTTACATAGATGGAAGTAGGCGGTCCTTGAAATTGATTTTATGTGGGCGTTAAAGGATAAATCCTGATCAAATATAACACCAAGATTCCTTACAGTCTCACTGGAGGCCAAATTAATGCCATCCATAGTTAATATATCTTCAGTAAAACTTCAGTTTTGGTCGTGTTTAACATCAAAAAGTTTAAGGTCATCCACGTTTTTAAGTCCTTGAGGCAGTCTTGAATTTTATTTAGATGATTAATTTCATCAGGCTTGATTGATAAATATAGTTGAGTATCATCCGCATAACAATGAAAGTTTACAGAATGATTCCTTATAATATTGCGTAACGGGAGCATATATAATGTGAACAAAATAGGTCCGAGCACTGAGCCCTGTGGCACTCCATGGCTAACTTTAGTTTGCGTGGAAGATTCATCGTTAACACGTACAAACTGAGAGCGTTCAGATAGATAGGACCTAAACCAGCCTAAAGCAGTTCCCTGTATGCCAACTAAGTGCTCTAGTCTTTGCAATAGGATATCATGGTCGATAGTATCAAATGCAGCACTGAGATCGAGCAAAACAAGAATAGAGACAAGTCCCTTGTCTGAGGCTATTAGAATATCATTTGTGACTTTAACCAGAGCTGTCTCTGTGCTATGATGTGTTCTAAAGCCAGACTGAAAATCTTCAAATAAATCATTGTTTTTTAAGTAATCACACAACTGTTTTGCGACCACTTTCTCAAGAATCTGTGAGGGAACGGAAGATTAGAAATAGGTCTATAGTTGGCTAAAACCTCTGGATCGAGGTTGTGCTTTTTAAGAAGCGGTTTTATCACTGCTGCTTTGAATGATTGTGGAACATAGCCTGATAATAAAGACATATTCATAATATTTAATAAAGAGGTCATTGAAAAGTAGAATCATTTAGAAAGATGTGAACATTTAAGTTTCTATTTTAGAAAAGCTGACACTGTAGTGCATTGCTGGTTTTAAAAGTGATTTATAAGAGTCATGTTTAAAGATGTGCAATACTTAAAACGTTTATAAAGATCCTCTGAGTGTGTGTCATTAGTTAGCTGATAAAATGTTATGGATAAATACCTTGACATATTGACTAAGAGCCAGTGGCGAGCCGTGACTTTCATACCTAGGCCCTCTGACCCCCATTCCCCCAAAAAAAAGAAGAGATATTACGTCTCAACGTCGACTTCAGCGGAATATCAAAACAGTGGCCCGGGGTGCAAAACGCATCAATGACAGCGACCCTCTACCACACAGAACAACACCATTTATATAAACACCTATCATGACAGGGCTCCCACAGCCAAGTAACAATTACAAATGAATTAAGTCGGCACGGCGGCCCACATTGAAAATGACTTAGGCCTACCTTTGATGATAAATCACTGAAACACAAAGTCCATCCTCCTGTCCTTCTGGATGAAGCACTTGATGGCGGGTCATGCAGCGGATCCTTTGCCACTCCAGTTTATCATTGTAACTCAATCTTGAAAATGACTCTGTTAATAATTTCGCAACCATGTCATCACTATCACTGAAGTGAGCCATCATGAACGGATTTATGCTAATCATAAATCTATCGATCATAAATCTATCGTTTAGATTTATGATTCGAAAATAATAAAAGTAGGGTAGACATGTGGATATTATCCGTCTGAACAAAACGTGCATTTATCTGACAGGTTCGTTTTCCACAGACCTTATTTCGAGCTATTTTCAAAAACCCTATGGAGAAATCCCGTTGCTTTCTGTCGAGGGAATCCGAGCGCGGCTTACTTCCGGGTCTTAGGACGCGTCACTGCACCACTTGCATAGACCTCACAGCGGGCGGAACTTGTCATAAAGTACGCGAAAAGAAAGCCCGCCCATTTAGAGGGAAGATATGATTGGTCAATTGTACTGTCATGTGACATTACTCTCTCGTTGAGTTACTACAGCGGGCCCTCTGTGAATGTAGAGAGGGACCAACAAGCTCTCCCGTCTTCACAGTAACTTGCAGAGACGGCATTTAACCCTTCACATTCCAACAGAAACTGAACAGGCAGATTCGAAGGATTTATTTCTTTGGAAATATTATTTTACATACAATTAAATCAAGTTATTTTGGTAAAACTAATGAAAAATATAACAACAAAAACAAATATAAAAAAAAATATTTAAAAAAAAATGTTTTTTTTTATGTTTTCAAATATTATTTCTTAGAATATTTTAGGCCCTCACAGCCTGACGGCTCGCCACTGCTAAGAGCTTGAATCAAACAAGCAACCTTGTATTTGAAAGATTAACTCACATAGCAATAGTCGCACCTGGTATATAAGTGGTGTGTATTTTATAGGGTTCATGAATAGAGGGGACTTGAATGTGAAATAAGAACAAGAAAATAAAAGTCTAAATGCATGAAAAAGCAGCAGAATACTTGAACTGAACTAAAATACGTCACCAATAATGTCTAAAATATGTGGAACATGTTGAAGTCAGTATGAAGTCTCCATCAGACGGGAAAGAATGGGCTGAGAGAGTCTGTTAAACTCCTGTTACATGTGAACGTTTTGTTGAAGAACCATAACAGATATCGGTGAAATTTCAAAGCTTGAAGCATCTGAAGGAAGTTGAGTATCTGAAGTGTGCTCTTTGTGTACTTTCGGGTTAATAATGTAACTTTTTGGCAGTTTAACTAAAGGTGTGCGGCTGCTGTGGTGGGGAAAGGTGAGGCTGAAATTATAAAAATGCTGTGTCAGCATTCCCACTATCTGAAGACCACAGAAACATGAATACAATAACAACATGAGGCAGAAATTTAGGTCAACATAAAAACACAGACCACGTTGAGAGTCCCGAAAGGAACAAACACAAGAACAGAACACATCACACACATCTCAAGTAGAAACAAAAGCCAATGTAGAATAAATAATAAAAAAAGAGTTTGCAGCCAATTCTTCTGTGTGTTTGGCAAGAAAGCGACTACAACAGTTAAAACAATGTGATCTGACTAATATCACACATCTTCATACTTCTCACCCTCTGCATCACAGTTAATATATGCATGTGCAATGTTTCCTGCACCCCACAATGAGCAGAGATGCATTAGTGGTCCATGCGCATTACACAGGATAATTGCTCTGTATATTTCCTCATGTGCCACATGCACCCTGACTAGCAACGGATTGGATTGGAGCGCCAGTTGCAGAACCATTAATAGAAATGAAGTGCCAGTGGAGCTACTGGAGAGAGACCAGTGGAGCCGGAATGGAGTTTATGAGGAAAGATAAATACATTTCTTCAGAAGAGTGCCTCCGTTTATTGGTTGGGAAATGCACTGTGATATGATAGAGGGGCAACAAACGAGGAAGAAATGGGACGATATGGCTGAGAGGGAAGAGAAGGCGGTGGAATTAGAGACCTGACTTGAATGGGAAATGCGGAAAAAATGAAGTTAAGTTGCAGCTTGAGTTCTACATTTGTGGTGAGTTGAGAAACATCAAAGATTTAAAGGGGACCTATCATGCAAAATGCACTTTGTGATGTCTTCTCTCCATCAACACGTGTCCCCGGTGTGTCGGGGGACTCACGCAGCGTCAGAAAATAAAACCCTCTCTCTTTTCTTCCGTACCCAAATCTCTAAAAACGGGGAACAACGGAGCTGATCCAGATTTGCGTCCGATATGACGTAACATCTGAAATGTGGGCGGGCTTTACACACACGGACCAATCAGAAACGTTGCTATCAGAAACAATGCCCGACGGTTTTGGACGTAATATGGTCGGTGTTCACATTAGCATCGCTAACACTCAGAGATAACCTGTACTGGAGAGCATGTGTGTGAAGAAGCAGGAAGTAGAAAGGAACTCACCTTGTGGTGTAACCGGCAAGAGAGAAAGCCTTTGAGCTCCAGACTGTTTCAGAGAGAATCCTTGATGTGGTTTGGAACATGATGGCGTTTAATCACGGTAGCATTTAGCTGTGTCTCGTAGAATTCTGAGCAGGCATTTGGTCCCCCTCCTCTCTTTTCAAGCTAAGGACCCAGAATCAGCGTGTCTCTAACAGGGCTGAAACAGAGGGATATGAGGGATGTCTAAAATGTATGATCTGTTTGGTATTTTGAGCAAAACACTTCATACACATGTTTTTTATATATTTGTATATATCTGAGACCCATAATATATACCTAAAAATAGCATGATAGGTGAACCCTTTAAAGGCAACACTTACATGTGACAGACCCACATCAATAGAGAAACCCACCAACAAGCAACTGCAAAATAGATCACTCTCTTCCTCCATAGAGTCAGTCTGTAAACGCAGACTTATTAACCGTCATCCCTCGAGTGTTTCTCCCTCCTGGCTTGGTGTCAGACAGATTACACACTCATCACACATGCAAGTGCACACACACATGCGCACACATTCACTTGAGCTAATACAAATTCATCCTAAGCTAATGGGCCTAATAACAGAGAGTCACTGGGGGCCTCGCACGTGTGTCAGGCAGATTAAAGGACGCCCATGGACTAGACGGACAGGTCCTTGGCAGCGACACACACACACACACACACACACACACACACACACACACACACACACACACACACACACACACACACACTGACACACAGTGAGATGGCAAAAGTACACACATCCTTCACTCAGACAGATCTGTACAGATACTCGTGTTTAAAAATATTATTATATTATATTATATTTGAGTTCAACATGTAAGAAGTAGAAAGTACAGGTATTTGGGTTCAACATGTAAGAAGTAGAAAGTACAGGTATTTGAGTTCAACATGTAAGAAGTAGAAAGTACAGGTATTTGAGTTCAACATGTAAGAAGTAGAAAGTACAGGTATTTGAGTTCAACATGTAAGAAGTAGAAAGTACAGGTATTTGTGTTCAACATGTGAGAAGTAGAAAGTACAGGTATTTGTGTTCAACATGTAAGAAGTAGAAAGTAGAGGTATTTGTGTTCAACATGTAAGAAGTAGAAAGTACAGGTATTTGAGTTCAACATGTGAGAAGTAGAAAGTACAGGTATTTGAGTTCAACATGTAAGAAGTAGAAAGTACAGGTATTTGAGTTCAACATGTGAGAAGTAGAAAGTACAGGTATTTGAGTTCAACATGTAAGAAGTAGAAAGTACAGGTATTTGAGTTCAACATGTAAGAAGTAGAAAGTACAGGTATTTGATTCAACATGTAAGAAGTAGAAAGTACAGGTATTTGAGTTCAACATGTAAGAAGTAGAAAGTACAGGTATTTGTGTTCAACATGTAAGAAGTAGAAAATACAGGTATTTGAGTTCAACATGTAAGAAGTAGAAAGTACAGGTATTTGTGTTCAACATGTGAGAAGTGGAAAGTACAGGTCTTTGAGTTCAACATGTGAGAAGTAGAAAGTACAGGTATTTGTGTTCAACATGTAAGAAGTCAAAGTAAAAAGTCATCAGAAAAAGTAGTGGTGTAAAGTACTGATACACACACACACACACACACACACACACACACACACACACACACACACACACACACACACACACACAGAGATCACATCCTCCATTCAAGGGGGTGCAACCTCCTCGCTGACCACTAGGAGGCAAGGGTGAGCTTTGCCAGATGCGGACAAGAAGTCACTGAAGATCCTCATAAAAGGGCAGAAATGTTGGCTCTTCAATTACACACATGACTTGTCCCCTTCTATACAGTTTTGTACATTCAACGTTTTTAGACTGTAAGTGTAAATATGCACATTGACTTTGAATGTTATCTCGGTGCACTGTCGTCGCTGCCACCTCTGCTTTTACCACTCTAATTTATTGTATCCAAAGCGACTCACATACTCAACACTGTGGACAATGACCACAGGAGCACTTTGGGGTGAAGTGTCCCAGGGACACAACGACATGCTGACTGCAGTGGGGTTTGAACCTGTGACCCCCTGAACCGAACACCAGCGCACAACCCACTGCGCCACACACCTCCGTATATCAGCCCTTTACTGTCATCACATCGCTCTAGTAAAGTTGGATTATGAAACATTTCTGTGCATTGCTGACGATGTTCTTTCCCTAAGAAGCACTGATGGCACTTCCACAGAGCTCAGTTAAAACGAAAGGTGAAGAGATGTGTTTGCTGCTGAGTGAGTCAGCGAGTCCGTAGTATTTAACATGCCAGACAAATCCAGTCCAATATTTGTTCTTGTTGATTATTTAATTTTTCATTTATGTTGGAGCTGCACAGCATCATTTAGTCAAGCGATTTGAATCAGTTTGACAGCAGAGCAGCTCTACTTTAAATAATAAAACCTGCATCTTTCTTATAGTGTCTTTTAATATTGGTTTGCTGTAGTGTTGAGCAAAATATCTGATCAGAATAGATATTCTGTCGTGGAAAGCTTTGAGTCAGACGGCTTTCTTCATCTGAAGTGTGAATGACCAAATACTGGATTTCATCTGAAGTTTTTCAACCAGAAATATCCCAACGTTTTGCTGAAAGAGACCAAAAATCACTACAAAGGGACAAATAAACAATTCAACACAACTTCAAAAAGACACGACTACCTGAAAGGCAGGTTAAAACAACCAAACAGAGACGCACAACAACAACAAAGAGACACAAAATGGGATGAGAGGGATGAGAAATTACAAAACAATAGAGTACCAAGTCATGCGGACTAGACACAAATAAACACAGATTGACAAAACACACACAAAACAACTATACATTGAAACAAATCAACAAAAACACACACACAAAACTCCACTGCTACACTAGACTAGAACAAGTTTAATTGGACACAAATAGAGACATTATCCAGAACAAATGAAGACACAGTCATGCAGAACGACTCCCACAATGCACTGCTTTCAGGCACACATATTAATATTAATAAAGAGACACAAAATGACCACATAGAGACACAAGAGAAGACCACTTAGTGCAACAAATGAACACACACAGAGCCACTCAATGGCCTCAATCTGACAATAAAGACACACACACACACACACACACACACACACACACACACACACACACACACACACACACACACACACACACACACACACAGGGACACACACTAACTATACAGGGACACAAACACACTAATAAGACACACAACAACTGGACAACTGGACTTCAAATCACACTGTACATTTGACTGTATATATATATACATCTGTAATTCAGTATATTTTCTACTTTTTGAATGCTATTGTATTTCTATTGAGACATTTTGTCTTTTAATTTTGATTGTACAATGTCTTGTCTTTTTAAGCTGCTGCAACGCAAACATTCCCAAATTGGGATCAATAAAGAACTTCTCATCTTATCTTTAAAACTACAAGGAGAGAAAGAAATAATTGCTTGAAATGGACACAAAACGATCACAACGTCTGGTGTTTTGTGACTTCTGGCCTGCACATCTTTAGAAGATAAAGGGGTCCTTTCCTTGATATTTAACAGCCAGTTGTCTCAGAGTCCATCCTTCCTAAACTGCCAAAGAAAAAGCCATCAAACAAAAGTCCTTTGATGTCATTTGATCAAACACAAAGTCCAAACCCCGAGGGATTGAGATACGAGAACAAAACTAAATACAAAGCACAATAAATAGAGACATAAAAAAACACATTCAAATGTAAAAATGTTCTGTTCAACTCGTATTAGAAGCCAAAGAGGTGAGTTTTTAGCAACATGATCACAACGTCTGGTGTGTTGTGACTTCTCGCCTGCGTGGTTTTAGAAGATACATAGGTTTCTTTTTCTTGTTCATCAAGGGCCAGTTGTCTCAAATCCATCCTTGCTAAAACGCCAAAGAAAAAGCCATCACAACAACACAAGTCATTTGATCAAAACACAAAGTCCAAACCCCACGGGATTGAGATACGATTAAAAACCAAAGTACAAAGCACAATAACCAGAGACATATAAAAACGAAGAGGTACGTTTTGAGCAAAATGATCACAACGGCTGGCGTTTTGTGACTTCTAGTCCGCGTGTCTTTCAAATCAAATCAATCTTTATTTGTAAAGACCAATATCACAAAAGTGGGCTTTACAGATTCAAAACAAATAACAACATTGTAAATGATAGTTAAAGCAAAGTGAAAAGACAAGATAGTGTGTGGAATACAAATAAAAATGGAAAATATATTAAGATAACAACAAAAGACATTTAAATTATTCAAATTGTAATGACTGATTTGAAATGCCATTGTCTTAATGTCTTTCGTTTTGGGGAAAGCACTTTGAATTGCCTTGTGTTGAAAGGTGCTTTATAAATAAACTTGCCTACCATCAAAATCAAATGAAATGAAGACCATAAAGATATGGTCTTTAGAAGATAAAGGGGTCTTTTCCTTGATATTTAACAGCCAGTTGTCTCAGAGTCCATCCTTCCTAAACTGCCAAAGAAAAAGTCATTTGATGTCATTTGATCAAACTCAAAGTCCAAACCACGAGGGATTGAGATACGATCTCCACAGCGGAGGCTTTGAGCTCCGAGGATGATCCCATTCAAAAAAAAAGAGAGAGGCTACCAGGGTCTCATCTGAACTCTCCCTGCACCCCACATAACTGTCCCTGTCGTCGCGAAAAGTCATCCAGGGAGCGAGGAAAGAGGAAGGACAGAAGACAAAGAGAATAGACGAGGGAAAGGTGGCAAAGATGTGACAGGGTGAATAACTCTTTATTATCAGGGAGTATATCTTGCCTCAAAACGATGCAGAGAAACTAGTCCATGCATTTGTTACTTCTAGGCTGGATTGTTGTAACTCTTTACTATCAGGGAGTACCAAGAAGTCAGTCAAGTGGCTTCGGCTGATTCAAAATGCTGCGGCTCGTGTACTAACCAGAGTTAGGAAAAGGGACCACATTACTCCTGTTCTGGCCGCCTTACACTGGCTCCCTATAGAACACAGGATAGAATTTAAAATTCTTCTTCTCGCCTACAAAGCCCTTAATGGGCAGGCGCCATCTCACCTTAAAGAACTCATTATACCCTACTGTCCTACTAGGGCATTGCTTCCAAGAATGCAGGGTTGTTGGTTGTTCCTCGAGTCTCTAAAAGTACAATGGGAGCCAGAGCCTTTTCTTATCAAGCTCCACATTTGTGGAATCAGCTTCCAGTTTGTGTTCGGGCGGCAGACACCCTATCCGTTTTTAAGAGTGCGCTGAAGACCTTCCTTTTTGATAAAGCTTATAGTTAGGGCTGATTAGATTCAGCCCCTAGTTTTGCTGATATAGGCTTAGTTTGTCGGGGGACATCTCACTTCTTCCTTCTCTCTGTCTATACCTGTGTCCTCTCATGTTCCGATTAACCCAGCTTCCCCACATGTCTTTCTTTTTGGGGTCTATATACGCTGGGATCCGGAGTCATGGATGATCCTGCGGTCCTGTGTCCTGGATCGCGAGCCCTGGATCTTGAGTCGTGGCTGTGGTCCTGGATCATCGGTCCTGATGGATATCCTCGTGGATTCATCTTCCTATTATACACACATGCATTTCCAAACATTTGGACTACCTATGTTGCAAATGTATTATCTTTTCAATTCACACACGGCATCTATTGCACGTCTGTCCGTCCTGGAGAGGGATCCCTCCTCTGCTGCTCTCCCTGAGGTTTCTCCATGTTCCCTTTAAACTGGGTTTTCTTTGGAAGTTTTTCCTTGTGCGATGTGAGGGTCTAAGGACAGAGGGTCTGAGGACAGAGGGTCTGAGGACAGAGGGTCTAAGGACAGAGGGTCTGAGGACAGAGGGTCTGAGGACAGAGGGTCTAAGGACAGAGGGTCTAAGGACAGAGGGTCTGAGGACAGAGGGTCTGAGGACAGAGGGTCTAAGGACAGAGGGTCTAAGGACAGAGGGTCTAAGGACAGAGGGTCTAGGACAGAGGGTCTAGGACAGAGGGTGTCGTATTGTCATACTGATATTCTGTACACACTGTGAAGACCACTGAGACAAATGTAACATTGTGATATTGGGCTATATAAATAAACATTGATTGATTGATTGGTTGATTGATTGATAAGAAGGCAAGGCAAGTTTATTTATACAGCACCTTTCAATACAAGGCAAGCGATTCTCAAAAATTAAAGACATTAAGAAAATGGTATTTAAAAAACAGTCATTAAATATTGGAAGTGACTGTCCCACTCCAGCAGAGGTGCCCACACTGTTTCAGCTTGGGAGCTACTTTTAAAATGACCACGCCCAAATGATCTACCAACAGGGCCGTTCCTGCCCAATCTGTGCCGCGAGCGAAGGGAGGGGGGTGCGAGTGGGGGGGAGGGGGGTGCGAGTGGGGGGGAGGGGGGTGCGAGTGGGGGAGGGGGGTGCGAATGGGGGGAGGGGGGTGCGAGTGGACTAAACGGTGCATAATAGTGCTTCAGATGAAGAGGTGAGGCCCCCTCATAACGGCATGAACCCGTATGGCACAATACAACTCAGACTGGCTTACCTGTCCGTCAATTAAGTGGCATATTCCGTAGTAAGGATGGATGATAGGCTAACTCTAAAAATGCCATGCGATCTACCCACACTACCTTTGCGATCGACGTATAGGGCACCCCTACACTAGAGCCTATGTTGTTCTTGCTCGGAGCTATTCCTACAGAAACATACAATCTGGACCAGATGTACATATTACGGACACTACTATTAATTGCCAAGAAGACGATAACTGTGAACTGGAAAAACCTCCGACAATGTTTCAGTGGAGGCACAGACTTAAACAGGTGGGGTAGGTACGTTTCAGAAACCGGCTCGAGATACACTTTTTGTTATATTCCATGGAATGCTCTTAACATCCCGATAGCAATGGATATCTGAAGTGCTTTGACAACAAATCCATAAGAAAATGTCATCTGTGGAAGCCGTGATACTGTAACAAGTACAACCAACCTGCCTGTCAGCCTTCCATCGGGGCACACACTGATCTCGTGCCCTCGTTGGTCATGTGCGCGTTCGTGTGTGTTGGAGGAGGGGCTCTGTGAGGAAGTGGCAGATTTTCTCCGGTTGTGTATTTTCAAATTCTAGCGATCTCGAGCCGGTTTCTCAAACGTACCCACCCCACCTCTAAGTGTAGAGAAGTACTTTCTTGATCCCAAGTTGGGAAATGTCTGCGTTGTGCAGCTCAAAAAGACAAGGCATTTTACAATAGAAATGAAAAGACTAGAAATAAACATTACATATAATAAACATCTCAATAGAAATGAAATAGCATTAATAAACAGTAGAAGATGTACCTGTGAAATTACAAATGTACAGAGGAATGGAATATGAAATATTAAATTGAAACAAAGTGTAAAATGTGCATCGTTCCCAAAAGGTAAGAAAGGGATAAACTGTTCATGAAACTCTCCTCGGGCTTTTTCTTTTCTACTTGACCCTTATTAAATCCGAATGTTGCAACTCAACAAGTCTCTACATATGTTATTGATCAGAGTTATCAAACACATATGGGTTTCTTCTTGTGCTCGTATGATTTCCCACTTGCATTATTATTATTAATATGAATTGATTGAATCCCACTCGATGTGATTAAATGATTTCACCTCTGACCCCTGCATATCATGTTTTCAGAGGAACGTAGGGCAACACGGAAATGGAACAATTGTGAAGTTAGGAGGAAAAACAGTTGTTGTTGGAAGTAAATAAGTAATAACACCAACTTCTTCAACAGTTATCAACATATGCTGTGAAGGTAGACTTTAAGAAATGCAGGTTCATTCGGCTAAGGTTAGTTTTTAGGGCATTATTAGTACATTCGGTCATCATTTCTATCCAGTTAAGCCCCCAATGTGTGGGTGTCACTTTGAAATGATTCCTGATAATCCATCTTCATATTTACTAGTTTGAGCCTCGGTTTCAGTTTTCAGAGCGTAACATAGCTTTCGACGGCGTGCGCGTCACACTCACTCCTCAATGGTAACGTGTGTGTGTATGTGGAACTTCCCCTTCGATTCTATTGGCTCTAACGGTTCAAAGGAGGTGTCAATCATCAAAATCGACCAATGGGTTCCAGAGAAACGGCAAATCCACCCAAATGACCCCAAAGGTGTTTGTATTTTGCTAAACCTCTCTAAAAAGGTCAAAGGTCACTTGTGTTGCATCAATCTTGACACAGGGGACTTATTATATGTTATAGTGTGGATTCCTAAAGCTTTTAGTCTACTATCCCATCATTCACGATAAGTAATGTTTTCTTTTGGACGGACACTATAACTTACATTTTTTTACGATGTTCAATCTGAATTTACTTTAAAATAAAAAAAATGCGATATTGATTCTGACTCTTCGACATCCAACTCACAGTTCATCGTTGCTTTGACAACAAAGATTATTAATGTTCCCCGTTTAGAAGATATGGTCATTTGTTCTGGGAATGTCATTTTCGAGCCTGAGGCCTGGAAGACAGGCTCCGGGCTGAACTATCCCCCAAAGTTATTGTTGGGAATTGTGTTGAACAATTCCTCACTGCAAGATGTATTGTCATACCAATGTCCGATGTCACTGCAGGAAGTAGCGTGTCCTTTAAGAGGCAACATTTGACCGATTGAAAAGACTGTGCTTTGAATAATGATGTGTGTCTGATTCCACAAGAAGAGTGTTCCTAAAAGCACATTTTCTCTTTTGGACATCTATGAATCAATGAATAGGTTTCACCTCAAAAGTTTAACGCCCCATGTCTCATACTTAACTAAAATTATAATTATCATCTAATGCTGGGGTCTTGAAGTTTCTACATTGTGTATGAGAGTTGCATATTAGCGACAATTTTGGCTTTCATCTACGTGTTGTTGGAACTGGAGAGTTGATGGAGTAAAACCCGGCTGGGAAACGCAGTGGTAGCTGGCTGCACGGGAATGGGCAGATGGGACTGTTAAGGTGAAGCCCAGGCGACGGAGAGGTGGTACGTGGAGGCCCGGAGGCGCCACGGATCGGCGACAGCATAATCTGGGGCCCGCGGCGCCTTGTCCGCGTCGTATCATGCGACTGGGGTCCCCGCGGCGGCTATGGCGCGGCTGTACTGCTTCAGGGGGCCGCGGCGCCAGGGGCGCGGGCGTCATCGACAGGTGGCCCCGGGCTGCAGGGGCTGCGACTGCTACAGGGTTCCCACGAGGGCCTGGGCGCGGCTATCAGGCTTTCAGGGGGCCCCGCGTCTCCAGGGCGGCGGCGACAGCCTTCTTGTGGCCCATCGGCGGCAGGGCGCTGCGAAGTGCAACTTGGGGCCCCTCGGGCGGCCGGAGCGCGGTCGACAGCAAAAGGGGGCCCAGCGGCGCCAGTCGCGGGTCAGCTACAGGGGGCCCCGCGGCGCCATGGCGCTGCGACAGGCATCGGTGGTCCCGCTGCGCCTCGGGCTCTGGTACATGCAACAGGGGGCCCCTCGGCGCCTGGGCGAGGCGGCTTCAACAGGGGCCCGGGGCGCCTGGGCGCGCCGGATCAGTTCTTCATGGGGCCGCGCAGCTGCCAGGGTCGCGTCGACTGATAAAACTGGGGGCCGCGGCGCCGTGTGCGCGCTACATCTAACTGGGGGCCGCG
>CM070488.1:32173188-32225688 GCA_036324585.1 Champsocephalus esox | reverse complement strand
ACACAGTGCCTGTAAACCGTGGGAGAACGCTGGCATTTCTCCTCCTACTTGAAAGACGACGGAGGGATGGGGTCTGCAAGATTAGTTTATTTTGGGGATGGGCCGGATGCTCTGACCGGTCCACTTCCTGCCCCGCGCCTCTGCAACGCCATTGACTAGAGTGGCCGCGTCTTTGCGAACGCCGCAGTGCAGCCGTGGCACGGCCGTAACGCGGCCGTAACGCGGCCGTAACGCGGCCGTAACGCGGCCGTAACGCGGCCGTAACGCGGCCGTAACGCGGCGCTGACGGACCCGGTGGAATCTAGGTGTAAGGGCGATGTCTTATTGCCCTTGTAGGTGAAATATCTGTAGTCAGGGCTGCCGCTTGCGGACAGGCAAGACAGACAACTGCTTGGGGACCAGAAGGGGGCCCCCAAAGAAGGTAGATTAAGAAGGTCCACAGCAACGACAACATGAAACCCTCTTTAATTTACTGCAACGACATGTCGGGAAACCCCCTCAAGGCGGCCCAATGCATAGCGCACCGTACATTTCGTTGCCTTGCTCCGTTCCGCGGGGGGGGGGAATGGTGCTGTCGGCCGTGCGTCGTGATGAAAAGCTGGTTCGAGGGGCCCCCAGTGAATGTTTGGTTAGGGCCCCCACAGACTCTACAATCGGCACTGTCTGTAGTGGCTTAACACAAGTTGACTTCTGATCTGCATTAAAGCTGCTCCGTTAGGTTTGATAAGAAAACAACGCGCACACAAAGGGAGTTTCCCTCTATGGGATATCTCAAAGCTCATTGTTTTAGTTTAAACTTAAATGTACTGTTTGGGTTGTTTATATCAGTGTGTCCAGCTTCAGAATGCATCTGTTATCATTAAACACTGCCGGCACGCAGTTTTTGTTGATTTGGGCATATTTCCTGGACAGGCTACTTTGTGCAGACAAAGTTAGTAATAATTGTAATATTCCAGTTATAAACGACATGAATCAAAGATGTGTTGCTGTATTTTAGTGGTAAAAAAATGCATTCATCGTCATAATTATTCTATATATATCATTTACACAGTGCCTGTAAACCGTGGGAGAACGCTGGCATTTCTCCTCCTACTTGAAAGACGACGGAGGGATGGGGTCTGCAAGATTAGTTTATTTTGGGGATGGGCCGGATGCTCTGACCGGTCCACTTCCTGCCCCGCGCCTCTGCAACGCCTCGCGTCGCGTTCGAAAATAGACTTGCATCCTATTTTGAGCGGAGCCCAGCGCCGAGACGCTTCTGAGCCAAAACGCGGCGCGTCTGATGGAATAGCACCCATTGACTAGAGTGGCCGCGTCTTTGCGAACGCCGCAGTGCAGCCGTGGCACGGCCGTAACGCGGCCGCAGTGCAGCCGTAACGTGGCGGTAGCGCGGCCGTGACGCGGCCGTAACGCAGCGCAGACGAACCCGGTGGAATCTAGGTGTAAGGGCGATGTCTTATTGCCCTTGTAGGTGAAATATCTGTAGTCAGGGCTGTTGCTTGGGGACAGGCAAGGCAGGCAACTGCTTGGGGACCAGAAGGGGGCCCCCAAAGAAGGTAGATTAAGAATATCCACAGCAACGACAACATGAAATCCCCTTTAATTTACTGCAACGACATGTCGGGAAACCCCCTCAAGGAGGCCCCATGCATAGCGCATCGTAAAATGCTGCTTCTTATCTTACATTTCGTTGCCTTGCTCCGTTCCGCAGGGGGGGGATAGAGGGGAATGGTGCTGTCGGCTGTGCGTCGTGATGAAAAGCTGGTTTGAGGGGCCCCCAGTGAATGTTTGGCTAGGGCCCCCACAGACTCTACAATCGGCACTGTCTGTAGTGGCATAACACAAGTTGACTTCTGATCTGCATTAAAGCTGCTCTGTTAGGTTTGATAAGAAAACAACACACACAGTGGGGTTTTATCAGAGTTTCAAATCCCCTTCAAGACTGACCAAATGTAACGGAATAAATCTGTAGTTTCAGGTATGAACGCTGGCAGGACATCGTCACAACAACCACTAAAAAGAGGACTTTAAAGCTGCTTTATAAACAGATGTTGTATAAATTGTGGTATCAAAATAAAAGGGTGGTTCGTAAACACACCGTATTAATCATGCCACTCGTAGTTTCCCGTCTATTGGATATCTTTAAGATCATTGTTTTGGTTTGACTCGACTCATCTCCACTGTCTGGGTTGTTCATGTCAGAGTTTCCAGCTTCTGTAATCATTCAAAACGCACTGTACTCAAGTGAGGGAATAGCTGGTGAACATGGGGTCTGCAGCTACAGAGACATATGTTTGCATCAATAAAGCGTGTACATTTGGGATTTGATAGAACATTAGACTGTCAGTTAATGATTTTGTTACATGATATCTGTACTTGTGTTTTTTTGTTTAAGTACATGTTTATATCCCAACGTTTACAGTTTCTTAGCCCAGAGTGTGGCGTGTAGGCCCTTGTTTTTTTGATGGATTTCAGTACAACTAAGACCGCATTTACACGGGGACGTTTGCGTTTACGCACCGTATGCATTTTCAAAAAATTATTCCGTTCACACGCATTCGGCTCAATTAACGTGTCTGTCCACACGAGACCGCTCGACCCGCTGGAAACGCTGTAGTACATATGCCTGGCCTGTAAGTGGCGCTGCTGCCGCCACAAAGTACACCAATAGCAGCGAAGAAGACCCCGGAGCACGGTTGCCATGGTTGCCCTTCTGTTTATTCTCCACGGTGGACGGCGTGTGCTCCTGCCGTAGATCTCTCCGGTAGTCCTCCAGCAGATGACAAACACCCACCTCTCCGCCTCTTCCAAGGGACGAGGGGACCGCGCGGCAGAGTTTCCGTTAACATTTTTTTTCGCCGGTCAACATGTCCGTTAAAGTTTAAATCTTCCGGACAAAATTAGAAAAGTGCTGGTCAGAGGTCTTCTTTGTTATTTATTGAGCTTTAAAACAAATTGATAACAACTATATAATAATATTATAATAATAAAGCCTCTCTTTTCCTCCCCCTCTTCTGACAGCCCAGCAGCTCATCTCTGAGAGGGAGAGGTGGGAGAGGGAGAGGTGGGAGAGGGAGATGTGGGAGAGGGAGAGGTGGGGAGAGGGAGAGGTGGGAGAGGGAGACGTGGGGAGAGGGAGAGGTGGGAGAGGGAGAGGTGGGAGAGGGAGAGGTGGGAGAGGGAGAGGTGAGAGAGGGAGAGGTGGGGAGAGGGAGAGGTGGGAGAGGGAGACGTGGGGAGAAGGAGTCGTGGGGAGAGGGAGAGGTGGGGAGAGGTGGGGAGAGGGAGAGGTGGGGAGAGGGAGAGGTGAGGGGAGAGGGGGGAGAGGCAGAGGTGAGGAGAGGGAGAGGTGGGAGAGGGAGAGGTGGGAGAGGGAGAGGTGGGGAGGGAGAGGTGGGGAGGGAGGCGGGGCTATTTCATCGTTATCAGAAAATGATCGTATAGAGGCGTACACACGGATCCGTTTGACCGCCCAGAGCAATCCGTTTGCAAATCTATCCCCCTTGGGACCCGTTATCGTTTGCGGGCGGTTTACACGGACTATACGCAAGAGAAACTATGCGGATGCAACCCGTATCGTCCTCGTGTAAACTGGGTCTTAGAGTAAATCACAAGGTAGCCACTAAAGCTCTAAATCATACCCTGCTTTATCATCTATGTTACTCTCATGGGACCAAAATATATAAAATCAACACCTTGCTGTCCTGAAGAAGAATTGAAAAGTGAAATTGAGTATGTTAAATGTTTACTAGAGCAATCATTTTCTCATAGACAATCATAGATACAATCTGATGTATTTTTTCAACCACTATAGTGGACCCGTTGCCTCCAGTTTTCAGACCCACAGGTTTCTGCTTGTTTAAAAGCTTGCAACAATCGATAACTGCAGGTTTAAGATCACTAAACTTACATTTTAATAGATCCACTGAATAGTTACCATGCATTGTGGGTAATCTACAGGTTTTATGAACTCCTACTTCCGTCAAACTGTAAGAAAACACACTGAAAAAACTTAAACGTTGACTTTAATGTCATGTAATGTAATTGAAGATAGCTGGATTAATTAAAATCAATAGTATTACGTTTAAATACAAAATATTAGGTTCAACTTAATATTATTGCTTTTACGTAACCTAATACAGTTATGTGCAATCTGTTACATACATTTAATAGAAGTCAACGTTTCAGTTTGTCAGTGCATACGGCAGATGTTATAAGAAGATGTGAAATCGGAGGCTTACTATCGGTATTGGAATTATAATAAGGCTGTTGCAGGAAATACCGTTTTCTTGCATGAAAGTAAAAGGTGTTGGAGAGTGTGTTCATGTTCCCGTTGTCAGACTTGTTTGTTTTCTTCTGTGTACGCATGCTTTGCTCAGACTGTTCATGACATTCACGCTGAACGGCCTTTATCTCTCTGTCTGTATAGCGCTAACTGCTTTTATCTCTCCGGTTTCATCGTGGTAACGAGAGGGATAAAGGAAGCGCGGTGAGAGAAAGGAAGACAAAGAGAAACGGAGCATCCTGTGAATGAGAGTTTAACAAAGAAGAACGATGCTGTCGGCAGGAGACATTATGTCCCGCTCAGAAACTGTTGGAGTCAATATCTCTCCCTTTCTCTGCCTCATTGTCAGCGATAAACCGGAGGACTTGAGAGATGGCAAGAGTACACACATCCTTTACTCAAGTAGAAGTACAGACACTCGTGTTTAAAAATACTTTGAAATGTACTTCAGTGAAAAGTACCCATAGCTAGCAGCTGCTTTAAAGAGTACCTGACCTCCCTTTATATCGATAGAACAATAATGTCATTGTTAGCTAATGAATGTTTCCATGCTGACCAACGGCAACATGACAACGTTTCCATTGGTCCCTCTTCTTTAGAGAAGACCAGGAAGTGATGGATACACGGATCGTGTTCCAACCAATAGGCACGCAGTGACTCTAAATAATAATGATCACGCACCAAACACACATTCAGACTAAAGGAACCAGCTGTTTGGAAAATGAGAGAAGTAGAAAGTACAGGTATTTGGGTTCAACATGAGAGAAGTAGAAAGTACAGGTATTTGGGTTCAACATGTAAGAAGTAGAAAGTACAGGTATTTGAGTTCAACATGTAAGAAGTAGAAAGTACAGGTATTTGAGTTCAACATGTAAGAAGTAGAAAGTACAGGTATTTGGGTTCAACATGTAAGAAGTAGAAAGTACAGGTATTTGGGTTCAACATGTAAGAAGTAGAAGGTACAGGTATTTGAGTTCAACATGTAAGAAGTAGAAAGTACAGGTATTTGGGTTCAACATGTAAGAAGTAGAAAGTACAGGTATTTGTGTTCAACATGTAAGAAGTAGAAAGTACAGGTATTTGAGTTCAACATGTAAGAAGTAGAAAGTACAGGTATTTGTGTTCAACGTGTAACAAGTAGAAAGTACCGGTATTTGTGTTCAACATATGAGAAGTATAAAGTACAGGTATTTGAGTTCAACATGTGAGAAGTAGAAAGTACAGGTATTTGTGTTCAACATGTGAAAAGTAGAAAGTACAGGTATTTGTGTTCAACATGTAAGAAGTAGAAAGTACAGGTATTTGAGTTCAAGATGTAAGAAGTAGAAAGTACAGGTATTTGTGTTCAACGTGTAACAAGTAGAAAGTACAGGTATTTGTGTTCAACATGTGAGAAGTAGAAAGTACAGGTATTTGAGTTCAACATGTGAGAAGTAGAAAGTACAGGTATTTGTGTTCAACATGTGAAAAGTAGAAAGTACAGGTATTTGTGTTCAACATGTAAGAAGTAGAAAGTACAGGTATTTGAGTTCAAGATGTAAGAAGTAGAAAGTACAGGTATTTGGGTTCAACATGTAAGAAGTAGAAAGTACAGGTATTTGTGTTCAACATGTAATAAGTAGAAAGTACAGGTATTTGAGTTCAAGATGTAAGAAGTAGAAAGTACAGGTATTTGGGTTCAACATGTAAGAAGTAGAAAGTACAGGTATTTTAGTTCAACATGTAAGAAGTAGAAAGTACAGGTATTTGGGTTCAACGTGTGAGAAGTAGAAAGTACAGGTATTTGTGTTCAACGTGTAACAAGTAGAAAGTACAGGTATTTGTGTTCAACATGTGAGAGTAGAAAGTACAGGTATTTGAGTCAACATGTAAGAAGTAGAAAGTACAGGTATTTGTGTTCAAAGTGTAAGTAAAGTACTGATATCAGCAAAATGCACTTAAGTAACGAAGTATTTGTACTCCACTACTTCTTCTCTGACACATATTCTCGTGGACCTCCTTCTGGCAAGGTTAACTCTGTTTATGAAACCATCAATTACACATATTTAATTTAGTAAGAGAAGAAACTGCGCTACGCTGACTGAATCCAGACCGAGTGTCCCCCTGAGCGCCGGGAGAAATAGAGCGAGGGAGGAGGAGGAGGAGCAGGAGAGAGAGAGGAAGAGTGAGAGATATATATACAGAGAGACATACTTCATTAATTCTGTCGTCCATCTAATTGGAGTCCTGTCGGAGCCTACAGCGAAAATGAAGTCCGAAACGAGTTCTAATGAGAAAAAGAAGTTGGCGCTGCTTCCCAAATCTAGAGAACAACCTTGGGCAAAATCAAGAGTTGATGCAGAATACAGACCCTTGGGATGAACTCAACTCCCCTCGGTTGGACGCTGATTAAAATTGGGCGGTTTTCATTCCCAATAATGAGACCAGAGGACTACCTGGATTTTCTAATCTGACAAACTGATGTTATGAAGCAGAGAGAAATTCATCAGGCTGGGAATTTGCATTTACGATTTGACAAGCAGAAAAATGGAAAGCGTAAACCTCCGCCAAGGCGCTCCGTTTGCAGGATATGCATATTTTAATATTTGTATTTTTGTATTCGGGATTGTGGGAAACGGCATTCTGATCTCTCTGTCTGTACACACACACACACACACACACACACACACACACACACACACACACACACACACACACACACACACACACACACACACACACACACACACACACTCATTAGCTAACAATGACATTATTGTTCTATTAATATAAAGGGAGGTCAGGTACTCTTTAAAGCAGCTGCTAGTTATGGGTACTTTTTACTGAACCTGTTCAGCCCCAGCTTGTTTTTCAGGTCTCAGGCGCGAAAATGACATTCCCATAACAAATGACCAAAGCAATGATAAACCTGTGAGTTGGTTGTAGAAGTGTCAGAATCAATATTTACACAGTAAAAAAATGTAAATGATATTGTCGGTCCAAAAAAAACATGACTTATAGTGAAAACCAGCCTTGAATGACGGGATGGTCGACTAAAAGCTTTAGGAATCCAAACGATAACATATAATAAGTACCCTGCATACCCTGGTGGCTACCATTAGCAGCTAGTTTTACATTAAAATAGAATTATGGATTATCAATACTTTTTTCAAAGCCACAGACACATTGGATTAACCTATGGATTAACCCTCAGCAGCGTTTTTTTATCGTGTTGCCATTGAACGCGACTTTTGATCAGAATAACGGCTACGGTGAGACGCAATCCCGTGTTAGCTCCGTAATGCTACGTGCTGTGATGTCTGTGTTGGCTTCCTCTGTCGCGAGTTCTGATCGCTCAGTGATGAAACTAATACCTATATAATCTGTGGAACCTCAGCTTTAATCGGATATCTTGTATGTGCAGCTACGATAAGTAATAAGGGTACTTTACCTTGAGTTCTGTGCCAAGTGCGTTAGCATTTTTTCGCTCAGGGGTCATTTGGACGCTTTTTGTGAGACTTGTGTTTTGTTTTGGTAAAGATGGTTCATATCGTCTGTTAGCTGAGTTTCTTCCGGTTAATCTGGTGCTACACATTAATAGGTTTTTAAATATTAAGAAGCCCTGAGACACAGTTTTGTGAAAAAACTACCCGCCACACCCGGATTAGGGTCCTCTCGGGTTTAAACAGGTTAAGTACATTTTACTTCTTTACTTTCAGTTGAGTAAAGACATTTAGTCAGTACTTCTAGTAGTATTTTTAAACACGAGTATCTGTACTTCTACTTGAGTAAAGGATGTGTGTACTTTTGCCCTCTCTGCTTACTTCTGTCTGAAAACTACATATACATACTGAGATAAATATTTGCAGATATATTCTACGGTTGTGTAATTACGTCCCCCTTCTTGCACCAGAGCCCCGCCCCGAAGACCCAGTCTTAACAAATGCATCATTGGCGACTCTGGTTATAATGGCATCTAGTATCAAGTCTTTGTCTGTCATTATGGCTGTGATCACGACCCAAGGCCGCACCACAAATTAGAGGAGACTAAGCAGAACAAGGGAAACAAGCAGAGACAGATCAACAAGAGAAGGAGAGGAGATTACAGCGCACTGAAGTAAGGCTTACGTTGGTGAAGAGAGGAGGAACATACAGAGCAGAGAGAAGTCAACCTTTCCGTTTGTGTGTGTCGAAATACCGTTTCCCACAATCCCGAATACAAAAATACAAATATATATAAAAATATACATGATATACACAATCAGCAGACGCATTTATACACATGCACACATGTGCAGAGTAGTAGAGCGAAGGGAAATATCACTAAGTAGAGAAAGTACTTCAAAGTGGACGGAGTAACGGAGAGTGCTGGCTCCGATAATGATACCATAGTTTAATAGTCTATCGATGATCGCTGTGTGGCGCCTTCATGTCCATCTACTACAGGCTCAATGACACACACACACACACACCACACACACACACATACGCATGCATGCACGCACGCACGCACACACACACACACACACACACACACACACACACACACACACACACACACACACCCTTGGTCCCTGTTCGGCCGCACAGTCTTATGTTGGTGAATGTGTAACAATGCTTATATCCAGTTTTAAAAGGTTTGCACACACACACACACACACACACACACACACACACACCCCCACACACACACACACACGCACGTACACACACACACACACACGCACACACACACACACACGCACACACACACACACATGCATACATACATACACGCACACACATACATACATACATACATACACACACACACACACGCACGCACACACACACACACCCACACACACACACACACATGCATACACACACACACGCACACACACAAATACACACACACACATAAAAAATACACACGCACACACGCCCTCCCCCCCACACACACACATGCACACACACAAACACACACACACACACACACACACACACACACACACACGCACGCACGCACACACACACACACACACACACACACACACACACACACACACACACACACACACACACACACACACACACCCTTGGTCCCTGTTCGGCCGCACAGTCTTATGTTGGTGAATGTGTAACAATGCTTATATCCAGTTTTAAAAGGTTTGCACACACACACACACACACACACACACACACACACACACACACACACCCCACACACACACACACACACGCACGTACACACACACACACACACACACACACACACCAATGTTCTGTGCTGGACTTCACCTCCCATTGAAAAAGACACAGTGTGCCGTCTCATTCCTACAGCAATGCAATTAGGTTTGATTTCAATTCAATTATTGGACGGTTAGCGGAGTGGAGAGCCATTGAATGAACTTTACTCGAGAATTCCATTACGACACAGAGAAAGTAATTCAAGGCCATAATCTGGCTGGGAATAGGGTAGTAGAAGAGAGTGGAAGTGGCTGATATTAACCCTCGCTCTTCCCCTCTGAATGAAGCGCGGTAGAAACCGTCTGCAGGGAAAAACATCGAGGCTCCAGTTCAACAGAAAACTGCACGGCCTCGCACAGGAAGACATCTGCTATGCGAGACCACAAACTGTCAACAACTATCTTTCCCCACATCGCGCGCGTGTGTGTGTGTGTGCCATTCTACACGTGTGTGTGCAACCCTGTCACTGCAAGAACAACAGATAAGCATAAGGTGGCAGCCGTAAGGCAACGTCACGTCAAACTCACTGCCAGAAATGTCCATCGCAAAAAAAAGCAAAAATGTAAAAATGTTTGAGTCTGTTGTCTTCAAGTCTCCTGGGCTCTCCAACACACTCTCACTCCCAACTCGTCCTATGGTGACGTTATGGATCCCATGGTATAATGTCAGACTCCAAAAGTCCGACATTATACAATCAGCGAAACAAATAAACACAAGGATAAGTGTGTCTTATCGTTGAGTAAATAACCGTGTGTGGTTTAGAAAAGAAGGAACAAACACTGAAACTATCAGATGGCAGTATTCTGAGCCCCGACTCTCCTCCTCGCTGACGGCAACAAAAGACCGACATTATACAACTAAAATAAAGAAGTAAAAGTGTGGCTTGATATTCAGTAAGCAAACGGTTTGTAAACGCTGCGAGGATTAGGGTTGCACAATTCCGGGAATTTTCAAAGATCTAAACTTTCCACGAGGATCTAAATTGAAGGTCGGCTCTTCGTAGGGAACTTCAATGGAGTTGGGGAAAGTATATTTTAGCATAATCTTGACTTAAACAAACAGATGCCATTCAAGTACACTTGAATATCCATGCCCTTCCTCCATCACATCTACATGGCACCCTGCTTCCTGCCTGGCTGTTGAGACCACGCCCCCTACAGGCACTGTGCATCACATGCACACATGATTTCTAGAAGACTGGATCACACGTTTGAGCCCAAAGCACAAGACAAATAAAGCCACACATTTGAGCCTGTGGTCTACACGAAGTGAAGTAAGGTTTGATGATATTATGGGGTAATATTTGTATTTAATTTTTAAATTGCAAATATCACATACAAATGAATTCATCTAGATCAGTGTTTCTCAAACCTTTTCATACCTTTAGGCGCGTTCACACTGCGGTACTTTCCCCACAAAGGTTCATGCGAACTCTTTAGTTCTCATGAACTAAGCACAGATCGCGTTCTCACCAGAAAAAGTCCCTGGGGAGGATCAGGCAAATGAGCCGCTGACGTCACTTCTTGTTCTTCTTCTGCTTTGGGTTTACTGGCAGGCCGCAAACCACTTCACGGCGTATACTGCCGCCCGGAGTCCCCGGCCGGAAGTCCCCGGAGTTGGGGAAGGCTTCAGTAGAAGCTGCTGGGAGTCCCAGCAGCTGCTACTGAAGCCTTCAGAGTGAATCTCCAGAACGCCGACACCTCATCTCCACCGCTCCCATGTTTTATTTTGTGTTGCCATAAGTTAGTCTCTCTGCGTTTCTGCGCTGGGCTAATGCTAATGCTAATAATGCTAATGCGAGGATAATAAAATGGCGGCTTCACAAAACTTTTTGGGAGTGTTACGGGGCGTGGTTTGCAATCCGCCAGCCAATCAGGAATATAGCTCTTTTCTCACTAAAAGAGCCGCTCGAAAGTCCCTGCTCTCTAGCAGGGACTTTCGAGGGAGTAAAAAGGTTCTCAGGAACTACTTTTAGTACCGGCTCTTTTTGGTGCGAACGCGAGCATGAACTAAGTTCGCATGAACTATGTTCGCATGAACTAAGTTCGCATGAACCTTTGTGGGAAAAGTACCGCAGTGTGAACGCGCCTAAGGACCACTAAACCAATAAAAACACACTCACGGACCACCTAACTAACTAATTAATTTCAAATATGGCATATTTCCAAAATTCCCCTGCTTAACTTCGCATGGAAATGTTCCGCCCCTTCGCCGAGAGCATTTCTCGGCGATCCCAACTCGTCTATTACCAGCGTTCAGGGAGCTCTATGCAAACCAATGGGACGCCCTGAGAGCTGAAAATGGACGTTTAAGGGCCCCCACTGCGTTACAAAGTGACATCAAGGGATCCTGACATCACGTCACTACAGTACGAGTTGGGAGTGCGAATGTGTTGGATAATCTGATCCTGATAGAGAAAGAGACAGAGTCGAGGGCACTCTCAAGTTGTTGGTATCCATCAGGATTCAAGACCAGATGAAATGTGTGTCTATCTGTCATTTATTTGTTTGAATTTGTAATTGCAGCTTGACCTGACCTGCTGTGCTTCAACTTCTCAGTAAAACAAGTGTTAAAAAAGGAAAGTTTAAATCTAATCAATTGGAAATAAACCAATTAGACACATTTGACCTGAGGGGAAAATGTCCTCCTTTGCATTGGCCTGTTAGCAAATTGACCAATCAGAATCTAGTGTTCAACTGAGTAATTCAAAACCAGAAGACATGTGTCTTTATCTGTCATTTACGTATTTACTAATTGTAGCATGGCTTGACCTGCTGTTCTATGACTTTCTGGGCAAAACGATGTACAAGAAATAAAGCTGATAAGTTATAATCAATTGGAAACAAACCAATCGGTCACATGGTAACCTATATGTAAGTTCCACATTACACAGTCACTCACGAGGATCAATAAGCAAAACAAATCCATCTTCTTAATTAATGCATAAGTGGGTCTTTTTGGACCCGGAGAGCTGGTTTTCTTGAAGTATCTTTGTAATTACATTTTGTTATCATTTAATATTCCAGCTATTCCTCAGAAAACATGTTTTGGATTTCACGCCGTTCACATTTTAAATTTACATTTCAAGAAATTGTAGTTTTTGTATTTCTACCCCAAGCTTCATAAGTGGGTCAAAAATGACCCGCATGCATTTCCTATGGGATCCTATGGGAACCTTTGATTCTTATCACATGTTGCTGGTTGCTGTCAGGAATACATTCACTGTAGGACACACATCACAAGTGACACCTCTCAGGAAGACTGTCTTACACAGCAAGCTCTGATACCTGTCAGTGTAATAATAATAATACATTATATTTGAATAGGGCTTTTCAAGGACTCAACATCACTTTACAATTTAAGGGAAGGTTAGGGTGGGTGTAGGACTATCAAACTTGATCAACCGGCATTGATTTACTGGGGGGGGGGCTTGGGGGTAGACAAGGGACTGGAATACTGTGAGGGTCTCAGAATAGCGGAGATATTTGCATCGATATGTTCAAAAACGAACGAAACGTTTTTTCTAAAACTATAAATAGTGACAAATTAAATATAAAATATTTCTAGTGTGAACCAAAATATAATACTAAATATTATACGAATGATTTTTCTTAACCGAAATGACAAAAATGACATAAAAACGGGTTCTTGTTGACCCACTTATGGAAGCGTGTAGGCAGGGGCGCCGCCAGGGATTTTGGGCCCCATGAAAAGATATCACATTGGGCCCCATCACCAGACCCCGGCCAAGCACAATGCTAACCACACCCGTTTGGAGGCAGGACCAAACCATTACATGTAAATAGAGGGGGGTGTTCGATGCTTTGGATTATTAACTTTTGGAAGAAAATAAGTTAAATGAACCATAAGTTTAGTGAGTACATCATCAATATGACGTTATATTAATGTTAATTATTGATGATTGATGAAAGGTTACTTAAAAATGTTTTCTTAATGTTCTTACATTTTTTGGGGCCCCTGTCAGTCACGGGCCCTTAGAATCATCCTAACTTTTCACCCCCTTACGGCGCTCCTGCGTGTAGGGTCCAGTCCACCTAAGGGCATCTAAGGGTTAAGGAGTTTTTTCAATTATAGGTCACTAATCAATTTATCTGAACCGAGTCATGTAGCATTTCTGCTATGCATTATGATCCAAAATATACATCAAGGGATAGAGAAGGAACATGAGGAAGATACAGATTTAACAGTCAAACCCTCAACTCACTGCAGTACGGTAATATACCTTAAAGGAGCGTAAAGGAAATCCTCAGCAGGAGAGCAGACCGTTTCTGTCACAGATAAGAGCGGATTTACATCTTAGAGAATGGGCTGTTTATAGCACCGTCTCCAGAAGAGGAACAATGACTTCAAATACCTTTTTCATATAAAAAGTAGATACTGTTTGTGTGGCTTTTAACTTAATCTCCAAATGTGACATTTTCTTTCTTTTCATCTCGTGAACAAAGCACACGAACCCCCCATTGAGCCGAGGTGGGAAGTAGTGGAGTACAAATACTTCGTTACTGTACTTAAGTACATTTTTCTGGTATCACTACTTTACTCCAGTACTTATTTTCCTGACGACTTTTTACTTTGACTTCTTACATGTTGAACTCAAATACCTGTACTTTCTACTTCTTACATGTTGAACTCAAATACCTGTACTTTCTACTTCTCACATGTTGAACTCAAATACCTGTACTTTCTACTTCTCACATGTTGAACTCAAATACCTGTACTTTCTACTTCTTACATGTTGAACTCAAATACCTGTACTTTCTACTTCTCACATGTTGAACTCAAATACCTGTACTTTCTACTTCTTACATGTTGAACTCAAATACCTGTACTTTCTACTTCTCACATGTTGAACTCAAATACCTGTACTTTCTACTTCTTACATGTTGAACTCAAATACCTGTACTTTCTACTTCTTACATGTTGAACTCAAATACCTGTACTTTATACTTCTCACATGTTGAACTCAAATACCTGTACTTTCTACTTCTTACATGTTGAACTCAAATACCTCTACTCTCTACTTCTTACATGTTGAACTCAAATACCTGTACTTTCTACTTCTCACATGTTGAACCCAAATACCTGTACTTTCTACTTCTTACATGTTGAACTCAAATACCTGTACTTTCTACTTCTTACATGTTGAACTCAAATACCTGTACTTTCTACTTCTTACATGTTGAACTCAAATACCTGTACTTTCTACTTCTCACATGTTGTACTCAAATACCTGTACTTTCTACTTCTTACATGTTGAACTCAAATACCTGTACTTTCTACTTCTTACATGTTGAACTCAAATACCTGTACTTTCTATTTCTTACATGTTGAACTCAAATACCTGTACTTTCTACTTCTTACATGTTGAACTCAAATACCTGTACGTTCTACTTCTTACATGTTGAACTCAAATACCTGTACTTTCTACTTCTCACATGTTGAACTCAAAGACCTGTACGTTCTACTTCTCTCATGTTGAATTCAAATACCTGTACTTTCTACTTCTTACATGTTGAACTCAAATACCTGTACTTTCTACTTCTTACATGTTGAACTCAAATACCTGTACGTTCTACTTCTTCATGTTGAACTCAAATACCTGTACTTTCTACTTCTCTCATGTTGAACCCAAATGGAAACATTCATTAGCTAACAATGACATTATTGTTCTATTGATATAAAGGGAAGTCAGGTACTCTTTAAAGCAGCTGCTAGTTATGGGTACTTTTTACTGAAGGACACTTCAAAGCCTCTTTACTTTGACTTGAGTAAAGAAGTTTAGTCAGTACTTCTACTTTCACCAGAGTACTTTTAAACACGAGTATCTGTACTTCTACTTGAGTAAAGGATGTGTGTACTTGTGCCCTCTCTGGCTCTCTTATATTTGAGTTTATCCATTATCCCTCTGCATCAATCACTCTCTCTGTGACCCTACAGCCACACACACACACACACACACACACACACACACACACACACACACACACACACACACACACACACACACACACACACACACACACACACACAGAAATACCCAAACTCAGACACACTTCAGTGCCGGTGAATAGACCATCAGTGTGTTTTTTTACTGCCGTGTCTGAGGCGCTGACACCTCTGCGCTCGGTCTATTGATTTTGTTGTCTTATCTTAATGAGGCTTGCGTCATCCATCACTGGAGGACTGGAGGACTGAATTAAGGAGGACAGAGACTACCACCTTGCCACTGGGTGTATATCAATGAGAGTCTCCTGAATACCATTTCTGAAAGGCATCAACCGTAATAAAAAAAAACCGGACCTCTTTGAGATGTGAGGGCTTTTGGAATATAGGATAAGTGCAAGCTGACATGATTTCAGGCCCCTCAGCTGATGACCTCTGACCCCTGCAGGCTCTTGGCTTTAACACTTGCTTTCTTTGTGTCAGGAAAAGTGCTTTCAGATTTTGTGTGCAGATACGAGTGTGTATGTTGTGCAAATCTGGAGTGCAGGTGTTGAGTAAAGTGATGATGGGGATGTTAGAAAGCAGCCATTACTTACTTACACCCTCTGGAGTTCAGAGAGAAGCAACACTTTTCTTCTTCTCCGTCGGTTCATCCACTCAGACGTTAAGGAGGTTTTCCCCTCGCTTTAAGTCTTCTCTGTGAATCCAAATGGGTGCTTTGATGTTCCTTCTCAACACCTGTATCAATGCATTCAAATAGAAGCCAGTGTCTATCATCATTTGAGTAAGTGAAGGAGATATCATTATAATTATCTGTGTATAATAAAGTCAAATTGAACTGTGCCTGTGTGTATGTATTAATATGTACAACTATTTGTATGTTTTTGTTTGGCCGTATGATGGCTAACATTGGATGGATGACCATTTTAGTGTTCACTTCATATAGCACTTTAAATTGCATGAAATTATGAGCCGTTTTGTTTTGTTTTTGTTGTATGTTGTGTGTGTGTGTGTGTGTGTGTGGACAAGCATTACTATACTTGTGGGGACCTACACCTATTTACATAGTCACGTGTGGGGACTCGCCTCCCTTATGGGGACACATTGGAGGTCCCCATAAGGGGATCATTAATTTTACGGTGAAGACTTGGTTAGGGTTAGGGTTAGGGTAAGGGTTAGGCATGTGTTGGTTATGGTTAAGGTTAGGATAAGTCTCCAGGAAATGCATGTAAGTCAATGTAATGTCCCCTGAAGTGATGTATACATGTGTGTGTGTGTGTGTGTGTGTGTGAGGACTAGCATTACTATACTTGTGGGGACCTACACCTATTTACATAGTCACGTGTGGGGACTCGCCTCCCTTATGGGGACACATTGGAGGTCCCCATAAGGGGGATCATTAATTTTACGGGTGAAGACTTGGTTAGGGTTAGGGTTAGGGTAAGGGTTAGGCATGTGTTGGTTATGGTTAAGGTTAGGATAAGTCTCCAGGAAATGCATGTAAGTCAATGTAATGTCCCCTGAAGTGATGTATACATGTGTGTATGTGTGTGTGTGTGTACTAGCATTACTATACTTGTGGGGACCTACACCTATTTACATAGTCACGTGTGGGGACTCGCCTCCCTTATGGGGGCAAATTGGAGGTCCCCATAGGGCCGGCCCTGACCAATTTGCCGCCCTAGGCAAGATTTTAGCTGGCCTTTTAGCTAAAACCTATAATTGCACACTACAAACATTATTTCAAAAAAAGAACAATTTCACATAAACCTTTGGTTTTTACTGGGGCTGGGGCAGTTCAACTTGATTTTTTGGTGGGTGTGTGCCATAGTTTATGGGTGCTGTACGCAATATAGGCGTAGTGCTGTTAGTATAAGATAATAAGATGTACTTTGTTGATCCAAAATCATGAAATATATATATTTTTGTTTTTTTGTTTCAATTTTCGGCGCCCCCTATGGGTTGATGCGCCCTTAGCATTCGCCTATACTGCCTATGCCGAGGGCCGGCCCTGGATAAGGGGGATCATTAATTTTAGGAACGTTTGGGGCTCTCTGCTGGAACCATACTTGCCAACCTTGAGACCTCAGAAATCGGGAGCATTTCAAAACCACCGCAGGGGGGGGGTGCTAGTGGATCGCCGGAGCTGTTAGATTAACATTAACATGCTTATTGTAGTTCTGAGTGCAATGCCTTGCGGCCTGTAGCACCATCCTCTTGATGGAGAATATGCGTGGGCTGGACCAGGAGAGGAGTGGGCAGAGGATCGAGTTGTCGATTCTTATTCTGTTTTTCTGTGACTATCTACTTGTGCACGCTACTAAAGAGACGCGCTACCATGGAAACCAAACACTGGTGTAGCTGTAATAAAGTCTGAGTGGAAACAGTCGTGTGTAAATCTGATTTTGTCAGAAATCGGGAGAAATGCGGGAGAAATCGGACTCCGGGAGAGGACTACGAAATCGGGAGTCTCCCGCGAAAATCGGGAGGGTTGGCAAGTATGGCTGAAACTGCTACCTCCGAGAGCCGACCACGGATAAGCGTCTTGGGAAACATATGTTATCCTGGATTAGGGTTGCCGTTTAAAACAATGCAAAATAAATTGTGAATTGGCACGGAAACAATAAGCATGTCCATGGTGTATCCCTAAAGTTTGAATCCTGAAATGCAGCTGTTTTAGTTTCAGCACAGTCTCCATGTGAATTGCACAATCCATGTTATGCTTCTCTCTCCTTCTTATAAAGCACATCCTGCATCACGTCTTATAGATCCTGCTTTCTAGCCTGTTCAATTCACACTTCTGCACATTCATCCAACAGTCCCTTATATCTTAAATCGATGCACTTATTGCTCACATCCTGCTTCGTGTGTTAAATGTTGTTTACTTTCCTTTACCTAACATCCATCTTTAAATTACTGTTATCGGACATTTGACATATCTTTAAGCTGTGCGTCATGGCCTGCTCTCTGCATCCTAGTCTTATTACATTCCATTTCCTCCACTTAACATCTTTCCTTTACTTCAAAGTCATTATGCATCTCCAAACCTTAAAGCCTACATATTCAGTGCTTCATTTTACCGGCTGCAATCTGCGTAATCCACCAATAGTACATCCTGTGTTTCACATCACATATTAAAATCCATCCTACATCCTTTCCCCTAGACCAGGGGTTCTCAAAGTGCGGCCCGCGGGCCAATGGCGGCCCTCGGAAATGTTTCTGGCGGCCCGCGATAGTTAACGTGACACGCTGAAATGCGTGCGTTATATTTGAATCCTCCATGGTTGTATCTAGTAAGAATTTGAATGGAATTTAAGAATGGTAAAACTGCGCCCCCTGGGTTGTCATTCCTAAATTATGAATGACAGCTTGTGGAAAGTTTGCGAGACTACTGGTTGCATGGCAACTAGGCATCTTGCGAGTTGCGGTAATTGGTTAGTTCAATAAAGAAAGGATTTGTTTTGGAATTATTTTAGGATTCCGTTTTTTCTTGGGCGGCCCTCAATCCAATATTGGGAACCTAAATTGGCCCACACTCATCAAAATTTTGAGAACCCCTGCCCTAGACCCTACAGCCACTATATATGTGTTTTTGGAAACTAGACATGGCTGTCGAGGTCTTTTATTGACTATCTATATCAGGGGGGTCAAACTCAATTTCATCGCGGGCCACATCAGCATTATGGCTGCACTCAAAGGGCCGGTTGTAACTTTAAGACTATATACACATACATATATAAATATGTAATATATATACAATAATGTATTATATTACATCATTGCCTCTGCATTGGATTATTATCGGATAGGGTAAACATTACGTAGACTACGTCTGAAAGAAGAAGCCTTGGGAAAATAAGTGCAAGTCTCTTCAGTGAGAATGTCACAAGATTATTTTAAAAGAAAAGCCAAATTCTGAAAAAGGTGACATTTAAAAAATAAATAAATCTAATGTAAGATGCATTGTGGGATATGTAGTTTATGGACATGGTGTATCTGGAAATCGGCCTGTAACCGTATAATAAACATATTACATTCTTTCAGAGCTCTTGCGGGCCACATGAAATGAAGTCGCGGGCCGGATTTGGCCCCCGGGCCTTGAGTTTGACACCCCTGATCGATATCATTAAACATTTGCCACTCAAGGCTGCACATGTTCTCCAATCCCTCATGTGATAATAATGGCGTGGGGTGGTAAAGATGGACTCAACAAAGACCCCAAAAGACCCCGTCTTCAGGGTTCATCTGGTGAAAACGACTGCTCTATTCTTATTAAAACTGCGTGTTGCCACTATCACTTGTGTTAAAGAGGATAAGCGACTTACAGAGTGGTCGGAGCATGAAATGAAACTGGGTTGTGAAAGTCTCTCTCTCAATGTCTCTCACCACACACAAGATATCTGTCCATCCCTCAGCCAATCACACGCCAACACCAGCCGAATACTATAGTTTACAGTGTGTATAAAAAGATTACGCACAAGCTGCGCTGTCATGTGACTTTAGTCTGCCCACAAAAACAGTTTGTGACTTTCCTTTCGAGGGCGGGGGGTTCACACACCCTAAGGCTAGCACACACACACACACACACACACACACACACACACACACACACACACACACACACACACACACACACACACACACACACACACACACACACACACACACATGCCACCGACACAATCGCATGCAAACACTTTGTGCGTACAGAAACACACAAGCAACAAAGATCCCAGCATGCATTGGGAGCCATGCCCTGACCTCTGGTTCCCAGTCAAAGAAGTGCTGTTCACCAACACAACAGAACCACTGATACCCCGCCCCTCTTGTAAATTTTGCTCTTTCTCCTCGGGGCCCAAAAGAATCCTGTTTTGTTTTGTGAAAAGAAGGAGGAGGCGGAAAAAGCAAGAGATATGAGGCCACTGCCTGTGTGTGACTACGCTAAATCAGTGTCTGCCTGAAGTCTGTGTGGTGTGTGTGTGTGTGTGTGTGTGTGTGTGTGTGTCTCTACAGTACATGTGCGTATACAAAAAAAGCAGAGAACAAGGACCTTTAGTCTGGGATGAAAACATCGCAGGCCAAATAAGATTAACTGGTCTAATGGACACACTTATTTTCATTATTCTGCATCGTGGAGAACAGGGAAACCACTACTACGGAAAGACCCCGAGGCAAAAGATGTCCTGATAAGGGACTTCTTCTCTCCGTCCACTTCTAATTTCCAATAATTCATTCATCCTTCCCATTTCGCCGTATTAAAATATTACCTCAACAGGACCCTCCATCTGTCTCGGTAATTTATTCATTTAAACTACTACTTATATCGTGAAAGTGCGCTTTGCTGAGATGTGTCCATGAAATGTGATACAATCCGTTCCTTATTACAGACGGGAATGCAGATCTGTGCAATTCAGCTTAATGAGTATAAATAAATCAGTGATATTGAAGCAGGACCCCCCCCCTCCCCCTCTTTAATTTAGCCCTCCTCATTAACACATGCGTAAATATGCAAATGAGATGAGACAGCATGGAAAGATACAAGCCTATTACGCAATTAACATGACTGGTTGATTCAGTAATATAGAGACTTTATAACACCGCCATATACGGGTGGTGTATGTGCATTACAACTCATTTATTATGTGAATAATTAACAACCGCATCCATTTTCAGTCCCATTTCTTTCTATTCCAGCGTTTCTTTGGCTCCAGTAATCAATAATCTACGGTTTAACCTTGAAACAGACACAAATCCAGATGAGCTGTATGATGAAAACCCATTGAGATGAACAACATCTGATGTTACATAATTAAAGACATACTGTATGTGGAGGCGTGTGGCGCAGTGGGTGGTGCGTTGGTCCCCCACTGCAGTCAGCATGTCATTGTGTCCCTGAAACACCCCAAATTAATCCTGTGGGGATTGTCCACAGTATTGACTGAGTATGTGAGTCGCTTTGGATAAAAGCGTCTAACAAATGACATGTCATGTAAAAATATGTTTGGGCAGGCGTTGGGGTAACTTGTGTGCTTTTATTGTGTTTTTTAGCACTTCTTAACGCGTGGCTTGTAGCTCCCTCAAGTAAATGGCACGAGGCTGAGGTCTTCTTTCAAATACGGGTTTTGTTTTCGTAGTTACACGACATATTCCAACCCGAAGTTACATGACATATTCCAACCCGAAGTTACACGACATATTCCAAACCGAAGTTACACGACATATTCCAACCCGTGAGAACTGGCTTTAAAACACAGAAAACATATAAAAGGTGAGCAATAAATACATATATGCATTATGTCATCACTGTTAAAGGTGGGGTAGGTCATTTTGGAGGAACCAGCTCGAGATCGCTAGAATTTGAAAATACACAGCCGGAACAAATCTGCCCCTTCCTTCAGACTTCCTCACAGAGCCCCTCCCCCAACACACACGAACGTGCACATGACCAATGAGGGCATGAGATAAGTTTGTGCACAGATGGAAGCCTGACAGGCAGGTAGGCCATCCAGTTACTTTAGCCGGCTCAGATGATTGGTCGTGCTTTTTACAGCGCCACGGCTTCCACAGATGATATTTTTTTATGTATTTATTGTATTGAAGATATTCATTGCTATCGAGATGTTAAGAGCATTCCATGGAATATAACAAAAAGTGTATGTGAAATAAATTACATACCCCACCTTTATTACCACTAAATTACACAATAAACGGCACACAGCATGTAGCACAAGCTAACACATAGCATGTAGCACAAGCTAGCGCATAGCATGTAGCACAAGCTAACACATAGCATGTAGCACAAGCTAGCGCATAGCATGTAGCACAAGCTAGCGCATAGCATACATACACACACATAACGTGCAGCTCAGTCACACACAATTGCACAAACAACCAGCAAATACGTACCTCCCCTTTACGAAAATGAAGTATAGTATTACTAAAGTACACTATACGAATTGTATAGTGAACTTTAGTACGTTTGTAGTGTTTTATAGTATTTTCACCAGCTATGGTATTACTATAGTTTTTTCTGTAGTGCCATTTTATTAGCTGTAGTAGCCCTATAATATTTCAATAGTAATACTATGTATAGATCTCTGTAGTATTCCTATATTATTTTAAATAGTATTACTATAGTAAAATATATAGTGTTTCTGTAGTTGTTTTTTGAACACACTAGTCACCTAGAGGGGCTGATCAACTTAGTTTCACTTGTGGCGCTTTTCCACTGCAGGCCTCGCACGGCTTATTACGGTACATTAGGCCTTGGCAGGCCAGGCTCACTTTAATGCTGCGCTTCCATTACAGTTTAGGAACTGGGGCAGTAACTATAGTAACACAGTGTAGGCGGAGCCGTGACGTCATCTTCAATGCGAACCACAGAAAACCAACATCAGCCGTTAGCTGTTAGCACTCAGAGCTCACAGCTCCTCATGTCTGTTCAGAAACTAGACAGAAGTGAAACAAGTACAAACCACAGACTGCCTGTGTCATGGAGAATACAGTCGCTGGTTTATTTATGTGTGTAGGCCGTTGTTGTGAGTGTGGACGGTCGGAGCTTATATAACGTTAGCTTAGCCGATATCCATTCAGAAAACACGCATTTTAAAAGGTGTTTCTCTGCCGTCTGTCTGCAGACTCAAAGCATTAATTCATGGTTTTTACTAACCGGTATCAGTGTGTTGTTACTTCGGCATCATTTTGAAACGTGTGTTACAATTAAATCACGGTCAAATATGTTCATTGTGTTGGAGTTGCCAGCGTCTCTCTCTCTAGTTTAGCATACTCGGTTGTTGGCCCGGAAAGAACCTCGATTTTAGAAACACTGTGAAAAAGTACCCGCTAGCCGGAACTACGCCGAGTGGAAACGCAACCAAAAACGCGCCGGGCACGGCACGCTTAAACTGCGCTGTAGTGGAAATGCGCCATTAGCGACTACCAAGTACGGCGATTAAACAAACAGGTGTAACACAAACAACACAGCAGATTAGTTCAGATTATTTTCCATTAAAGGTAGGAACCAAAAAAATACAATGTGGAACAAATGAACAACAGAACATGAAGACAGTTACATGGCTTGTGTGGTAATTTAATCTTTTATGATTTGTATTGTCAAGCACTTTGGGACTATCTCTGGGAAAAGCGCTTTATAAATACATGTTACTTACTTACTTTTAATCCCATTCCATTCTCCAGATTCCATCTCAATCTGCTCAATAATGGCAATGCAGATGATGATGAAGCGAGATGGAGAGAGAGTGGCATTTTGACATGATTACAGCGAGGCCTCAGGGGAAACATATCTTGATTTAGATTAAAACGCGCTCGTCAAACGGAAAGCACCCGTCTTTAATACGGCCGTAGATCAGCCCGTCGTATAAAAATCTGAGTTTCCATCAAGTCCATGAACAGTTCATCGGAGGGGGAGGGGGAGGGGGTTGATTAAATGAAAGAGATGGAATAACAATAGATAAACAGCATTGATCAGAGAGAGAAACATGAACAGACAACCAGGAAATACTTTGACGCTGAGGGTGAGTTGATTGGACAGGCAGCATGTAAATATGACACCTAAAGGGACGACATCATCGTGTCATTTCACAACATGTCAATATGTGACAGATATCAGCAGGAAACTACTTCACAATACTCTTTGTTGTGGTCTTTAGCTGCAGAGACAGTCTTAGCAGGGCCGTATCCAGGATTTACGAAATACCAAGGTCCAAACATGTTAGGGGGATTCGGGGATACCCCCCGAGATTTTTGGGATTTTCATGATCTAGTTAGGTGCTTTTTAAGTCCACACATTGGATAATATATTGATTTCAAACCATGTCAGCATAGTATAGATCAGCGTTTCTGCCAGGGGGGCGTCAAATGACGACAAGACGCCCCCCTGGCGGAAACGCTGATCTCTACTATGCCATACAACTGGAAAATGCTGTATTCTTGGGGTTTGAAGTTGAACAAGCCAACAGTAATAGCCTGGCCACCACCAGCTGATCCACATCTATCAAACACTGGGATTTTGATGCGAAGCGAGACTGACGAGGCAACACTGAAGGAGACGGAGAGTTGACTGAAAACACCACAGACAGGCGTTCTGTCCCGAAGGGAAGAGAGAATGACTCCATTAAAGAAAGACATGGATGATGATCACATGGACATGTGCTTTCACATGCAGCACATTAGCAGCGTGTCCACAGAGGAGCGACTGTGGATCGCATGGGAAGCTCTTCCATGGAGAAACAATGATGTGTTCTGTGTGTGAAAAGATCTGCACTGAACGTGTTCTGTTTGTCCAGCACAATTATAACAGGCCTGAAGATCAGAGATGGGAAGTAATGGAGTACAAATACTTCAATGTCAATCAATCAATCAATGTTTATTTATATAGCCCAATATCACAAATGTTACATTTGTCTCAGTGGTCTTCACAGTGTGTACAGAATATCAGTATGACAATACGACACCCTCTGTCCTCGTCCTCAGACCCTCCTAGACCCCACATCGTACAAGGAAAAACTTCCAAAGAAAACCCAGTTTAAAGGGAAAAATGGGAGAAACCTCAGGGAGAGCAACAGAGGAGGGATCCCTCTCCCAGGACGGACAGACGTGCAATAGATGCCGTGTGTACATTGAAAAGATAATACATTTGCAACATAGGTAGTCCAAATGTTTGGAAATGCATGTGTGTATAATAGGAAGATGAATCCACGAGGATATCCATCCAGGACCGATGATCCAGGACCACAGCCACGACTCAAGATCCAGCGCTCGCGATCCAGGACACAGGACCGCAGGATCATCCATGACTCCGGATCCCAGCGTATATAGACCCCAAAAAGAAAGACATTTGGGGAAGCTGGGTTAATCGGAACATGAGAGTACACAGGTACAGACAGAGAGAAGGAAGAAGTAAGATGTCCCCCGACAAACTAAGCCTATATCAGCAAAACTAGGGGCTGAATCTAATCAGCCCTAACTATAAGCTTTATCAAAAAGGAAGGTCTTAAGCGCACTCTTAAAAACGGATAGGGTGTCTGCCGCCCGAACACAAACTGGAAGCTGATTCCACATGTGGAGCTTGATAAGAAAAGGCTCTGGCTCCCATTGCACTTTTAGAGACTCTAGGAACAACCAACAACCCTGCATTCTTGGAACGCAATGCCCTAGTAGGACAGTAGGGTATAATGAGTTCTTTAAGGTAAGATGGCGCCTGCCCATTAAGGGCTTTGTAGGCGAGAAGAAGAATTTTAAATTCTATCCTGTGTTCTATAGGGAGCCAGTGTAAGGCAGCCAGAACAGGAGTAATGTGGTCCCTTCTCCTAACTCTGGTTAGTACACGAGCCGCAGCATTTTGAATATTTTACTTTGTTACTATACTTAAGTACATATTTCTGGTATCAGTACTTTACTCAATTTTTCTGACAACCTTTTACTTTGACGTCTTACATGTTGAACCCAAATACCTGTACTTTCTACTTCTTACATGTTGAACTCAAATACTTGTACTTTCTACTTCTTACATGTTGAACTCAAATACCTGTACTTTCTACTTCTCACATGTTGAACACAAATACCTGTACTTTCTACTTCTCTCATGTTGAACACAAATACCTGTACTTTCTACTTCTTACATGTTGAACTCAAATACCTGTACTTTCTACTTCTCACATGTTGAACACAAATACCTGTACTTTCTACTTCTCACATGTTGAACACAAATACCTGTACTTTCTACTTCTTAAATGTTGAACTCAAATACCTGTACTTTCTACTTCTTACATGTTGAACACAAATACCTGCACTTTCTACTTCTTACATGTTGAACTCAAATACCTGTACTTTCTACTTCTCTCGTGTTGAACACAAATACCTGTACTTTCTACTTCTTACATGTTGAACTCAAATACCTGTACTTTCTACTTCTTACATGTTGAACTCAAATACCTGTACTTTCTACTTCTTACATGTTGAACTCAAATACCTGTACTTTCTACTTCTTACATGTTGAACTCAAATACCTGTACTTTCTACTTCTTACATGTTGAACCCAAATACCTGTACTTTCTACTTCTCACATGTTGAACCCAAATACCTGTACTTTCTACTTCTTACATGTTGAACTCAAATACCTGTACTTTCTACTTCTTACATGTTGAACTCAAATACATGTACTTTCTACTTCTCTCATGTTGAACTCAAATACCTGTACTTTCTACTTCTTACATGTTGAACTCAAATACCTGTACTTTCTACTTCTTACATGTTGAACTCAAATACCTGTACTTTCTACTTCTCTCATTTCCCAAACAGCTGGTTCCTTTAGTCTGAATGTGTGTTGGTGGCGTGATCATTATTCTTTAGAGTCACTGCGTGCCTATTGGTTGGAACACGATCCGTGTATCCATCACTTCCTGGTCTTCTCTAAAGAAGAGTGACCAATGGAAACGTTGTCATGTTGCCGTTGGTCAGCATGGAAACATTCATTAGCTAACAATGACATTATCGTTCTCTTAATATAAAGGGAGGTCAGGTACTCTTTAAAACAGCTGCTAGCTATGGGTACTTTTTACTGAAGCACACTTCAAAGCCTCTTTACTTTGACTTGAGTAAAGACGTTTAGTCAGTACTTCTACTTTCACCAGAGTATCTTTAAACACGAGTATCTGTACTTCTACTTGAGTAAAGGATGTGTGTACTTTAGCCATCTCTGTGTGTGACACAACCCAAACAGCATCGTTGCAGCAGTATCTCCTCCAACATCTCACACACTGTTGCTCTCAAAGGAAAATAGAAAATATGTGAGGCGATCAATATCGTGATGAGGGCTGTTGTTCTGAGGCTGATATACAACACCCCCCAACACCCGAGTAATGACTACTACCCACGGCACTGTAACAGTCGTGAATTATACTTTATTGGCTGCACTCCGTCAGATATATGACTCTCTTGCCTCCTCATATGTATTCTGCAGCTTATGATTTGTTGCACGCACACGCACACACACACACACACACACACACACACACACACACACACACACACACACACACACACACACACATAAAACTGATCACAGAACATTCTATAAACTCACCAACCATGACCCGAGGCACTTTGTCAAGCTCAGAGAATAAAAACACACAGATGAAAGCTTTTGGAAATAACAGAGCAAGACGTTTTTAAATCAATACTTGTCTATTTTGTTCCTTCATGAATAGCGCGTAATGACCCACGCCATTAGAGCAGAATGTGTTCAATACGCTGAGCCTCGTGAACAATACGGGTCTGATTGAAAGAGCCTGGATGCTCCTGGGGGGGTTAGCACAGCGGATTGTTCGGTGTTCTATTTTCTCCTTATTCATTTATGTTCAGAGAGGTGGAGGTCAGGTGTGTGTCCTTGAAGCCATGCTGTACAGTAGGGTGTGTGTTTTCAGCGAGATGGAACTCAGTGGCCTTGACCACAGAACACAGAGAACAGCGTGAACACACACTGTCTGCTTCACCGACTAAATCAATCTGGAATACACCTTGCTGCTGCCTCTCTAAGAAACAAGAGCTGTGTGGCACATACATGTACTGTGTGTGTGTGTGTGTGTGGGTGTGTGTGTGTGTGGGTGGGTGGGTGTGTGTGTGTGTGTGTGTGTGTGGGTGTGTGTGTGTGTGGGTGGGTGGTGGGTGTGTGTGTGTGTGCGTGTGTGCGTGCGTGTGAGTGATACTGTGTGAGTGTGTGTGTGTGTGTGTGTGTGTGTGTGGTACTGTGTGTGGGATACTGTGTGTGCGTGTGTGTGGTACTGTGTGTGGTACTGTCTGTGTGTGTGTGTGTGTGTGTGTGTGTGTGCGTGCGTGTCCACTTGTGTGGATTTGGGCTTTAGTTCATGATAAATTAATGCTACAAGACAACAGAGCTATACACCTCTTCCTAATGCCAGAGAAAGTTGCAGAAGCCAGGTCAGCAGCAGCACAAATACACACACTCTCATACATAAAAAATACACACTCTCATACATAAAAAATACACACACTGAAAAATACACACACCTAGCTGCAGAGAATGTGTTTATTATACATCACTGATTCCCAAGAAGAAGTACTTTCACTCCAGAGGATGCTTCTGTGGTCGAGAGGGTGGAGAGAAGTGTCTCTACGTCTGGACACTGCATGTTGGAGATATGTTACTGACAAGCAGATACAAGTTCATGTTTGGAAAAGTTCAAAGAAATGTGGTCGAAGTAGATTAAATAACCGAGTTAGCAGTTCAAATACGTAAAGGCTTCTCAAGGTAGTCAAGGTTCACATCGTTTTCTAAACACGATTGATTGGTGTTTGCAATAGCTCGCTAAAAGTGATAAATAAATGGTTACAGTTGCTAGAATACGACTGTCAGTGCCTGGAGATAATAATAATAATTCCTTACATTTATCATAGCACTTTTTCAATGACTCAAAGCGCTTTTACAAATACACACATTACACATATATCATATAAGATAAGATATTGGGACATGTTTGCGTTGCAGCAGCATAAAAACACAAACCAAGGCTTTGCAGATGCCGCAGATATTTGGTTTGTAGCATCATCGACGAAACGACATTTTGCTGTGGATCCCTCGTGTTGGATAATGATTGTAATCTTGATCCATAAGTAGAGCTGAAATCATTAGGTCATTGAAAAACCATTGAATCCCTCCTATACTGTTCAACTGCATGAGTACAAAACAACGATTCTATATGTATTCATTGAAGAGATTTCATTTGGAGACGATGAAGGGCTAGGCATTCGTGGTACCTCAGACCAAAAACATATTGGGAACCACTGCTCAAACAAAGCAGCTGAACTCCACACAGCTTGCATATCAGTGAACATCCAGTTCACTTACTCCTGCTTGGCTGATGCCCCTTTCACATCAAGGCGTTTCCCGTTCTAGCTCCATGCTTTCCTGGTTCGGAACCGGTTCTTCGGTTCAGCTCCCGCTCTGTTCACACCGCTCAGAGCCCGACTGGTGCTGCGTCATCGTTTGCGTCATGACGTAACCGTTTGCGTGCCCGCTTCATAAAGCCAAACTGCGCGGAAACCCCTCACATCGACAACAACAACAATGGCCGATTGTATTGAAGCGCTACTCGTTTTGCTCTGTCGAAACGCAATGGAAGAAATGGGACGACTTTACGACCAACTTTACAGTCGTTACATGCTACATTCAAAAGTTATTTACAATCATCATCGTCATCTTCAACGACGATTCCGTCTCAGAAAGAAGGTAAATATACGTCCTATTCGATGACGTTAGAGCTAGCTAGCGTGCTCCCCTCCAGCTTCCTCTGCACCTCTTCAGAAGACCAGATTCCCACCAGATAGCTGGTCTCTTCAGTGGACCACTGCTGCTTGTTAAGTTTCTCCATCGTTGTGTACAAACTGGATACAACGCTGGCTTTTTGTTGTTGTAAGAGGTTGATCCCGCCCCCGCCCCCGCCCCCTGCCCCCGCCTCGACGTAAGCGTGACGTATGCGGTGCTTGCTTTCTAGACCGACAATGTTTTGGTACTTCAAACGAACCGGATTCCGGAGCTTAGAGGCGGCTCCGCTGCGGTGTGAACAGGAAAACCCGGTGCTTTTCAAGCTCCAGCTCCGAAACCGGCCCAGGAACCGCGTCCGTGTGAAAGGGGCAACAGAGAGTTGTGGAGCCCTGGTAATGATTGTAGGCTTGATCCATAAGTAATAGATAAATGGCTGACATTGTTACTTGAAAAAACATTGAATCACTCCCAGTAGAAGCCGGTAAGATTCTGGACTAAACCAACCTAGTTATTCACTGTTCAACCGTATGAATACAAACCAACAACAACATCTATTTTTATTTACGAGAGGTGTATGGGAGACGATAAAGGGGTAAGCAGTCGGGGGAAAACTATTGGAAACCCACTGCTTTACATGATTTCCAGCAGCCTCTTATTCAAACAAAGCACCTGAACTCCTCACAGCTTGTATTCCAGTTAAAATCCAGTCCATCTTCTCCTGCTTGGCTGAGAGAGCTGGCTAATGACATGACAGAGGAGCTCCATGCAAATAGCCAACATCTGTCACAGCGCGAGCTCCACTCCATATATTTATTTGCTGATCCTACTTAATATTTCTGCATATTACTGGCTGTTTGTTGGAGGCGGACAGTGATGCATGTTCCCGCATGACGCCGTACAAAAGAAAAGCAATCTCCCTGCAACCCTCACATCCACATGCTGCTTCCTCTAAATGCATATTTTGTGCTGGCTTTGCAGCCCGCTGAAGGTCAGAGGAAAGTAAGGCCCGCGTTATTGTGGAAATAGGAGAAACACATTTGGTGGAGTTAATGTACGCTGCATTTATCACCGACACAATAAGGAAGGCTAGATAATACATCTCGTGCCATGCGGAGGGAATATATTACATGGCGGTGTTTGTGATGGCTGGATCTGGGTGTTACCTGAGGGGGTTCTTTAGGCTTATCTTGCATCACGGTGACATTCAGATGCATATCCAAGGTGCCCGCTGACTTACTTTAAACTCATTCTGCCATGTAAATCAGGGGTGACCAAACTACTCCATTTTGAATCGGCCCTCAGCAGATTCAAAATGTAAAATGGAGTATGGCCCTCAAACAAGGGCGGACTGGGACTAAAGATCAGCCCGGGACTCTCGACCGGCCCACTTCGGAATCGCAAGTAAATACCGCTAGTTCATTGTCAACGGGGCTAGTAACTTATCCGACCAGCCCACTTCAGTACCGCAAGTAAATTGTCGACATTGTTCAGAACCGGCCCATTGGGTTTCGTCCCGATGGCCAGTCCTCCACTGCCCTCAAATGAAACTTGTGCTTGTCTTGTACTTCTTCAATATATATTACACAGTATATTCATGTGTATTCTTCCTGGGGTCCTCACACACACAAAACATACATGAACATACATACAACACAATTAAAACAAAACAGCTCATCATTTCATGCAATAATTAATTAATTAGTGATATGAAGTGAAAACTAAAATGGTCATCCAATGTTTGCCATCCTAAGGCCAAAGAAAAAAATACAAATAAGTATACATAATACACACATACATACCCACACAGGCACAGTTCAATTGTACCATTGTGTTTGTAAGCCCACTTTTCAAATAAATTCAGGCAATATACCTCAACTCTAGTGAGTGGCCCAGCCCTTCGAATATGTTTCTGTGTGAGGCAAACGTTGGACACCCCTGATGTAAATGCAAACATGCACACCTACAACTTGAATAACTCAGATGCCTCGTTGTTATCTTTTAAATACGGTCAGATATCAAATCCTCCTCAGACAACCTATTTGGCATTTAGCTGTCAGCACCTCGTCACTTTACTCCGCCGTCGTTCCACTAAAGATTCCTATCTATTTCTGGTACTTAGAATAGCGATCATCTTACAAATTAAAAGGAATCGGCTAAAAGATAATAACTGAATGAACTCACAATGGAATAACTTAGTAAATGAAATATATGTAATGGAGAAAACAACTATGAGAATTAGAAGCCAGATGCATATATTTGAGGAAAGGTATAGAACAATATAATACATGTATATTAATAAGGTATCCATTCTTTTATTTGTAATATTGTTATAACTATTATTTATTTTCGTATTTGTCATCTAATATGTAGTTAATGTATGTACCTTTATGTGTTTCTTAAAATGCAAACATGCAAAGCAAGTTTATTTATATAGCACCTTTCAACACAAGGCAATTCAAAGTGCTTTACAAAACGAAAGGCATTAAGACACATATTATACAATGGCATTTAAAAACACACATTTAAAGACAAATATATTAAAACATGAATAAAAAAGTTACATGAATACAAGTTAGAGAGCAGTCTGAGATACACACATCCGAAATGAGATACACACATCCGAAATGAGATACACACATCCGAAATGAGATACACACATCCGAAATGAGATACACACATCTGAAATGAGATACACACATCTGAAATGAGATACACACATCCGAAATGAAATACACACATCTGAAATGAGATACACACATCTGAAATGAGATACACACATCCGAAATGAAATACACACATCCGAAATGAAATACACACATCTGAAATGAGATACACACATCTGAAATGAGATACACACATCTGAAATGAGATACACACATCCGAAATGAAATACACACATCTGAAATGAGATACACACATCTGAAATGAGATACACACATCTGAAATGAGATACACACATCCGAAATGAAATACACACATCTGAAATGAGATACACACATCCGAAATGAAATACACACATCCGAAATGAAATACACACATCTGAAATGAGATACACACATCCGAAATGAAATACACACATCCGAAATGAAATACACACATCTGAAATGAGATACACACATCTGAAATGAGATACACACATCCGAAATGAGATACACACATCCGAAATGAGATACACACATCCGAAATGAGATACACACATCCGAAATGAGATACACACATCCAAAATGAGATACACACATCTGAAATGAGATACACACATCTGAAATGAGATATACACATCCAAAATGAGATACACACATCTGAAATGAGATACACACATCTGAAATGAGATACACACATCCGAAATGAGATACACACATCCAAAATGAGATACACACATCTGAAATGAGATACACACACATCCGAAATGAAATACACACATCTGAAATGAGATACACACATCTGAAATGAGATACACACATCTGAAATGAAATACACACATCTGAAATGAGATACACACATCGGAAATGAGATACACACATCTGAAATGAGATACACACATCTGAAATGAGATACACACATCTGAAATGAAATACACACATCTGAAATGAGATACACACATCTGAAATGAGATACACACATCTGAAATGAAATACACACATCTGAAATGAGATACACACATCTGAAATGAGATACACACATCTGAAATGAAATACACACATCCGAAATTAAATACACACATCTGAAATGAGATACACGCATCCGAAATGAGATACACACATCTGAAATGAGATACACACACATCCGAAATTAAATACACATATCCGAAATGAAATACACACATCCGAAATGAGATACACACATCTGAAATGAGATACACACATCCGAAATGAGATACACACATCCGAAATGAGATACACACATCCAAAATGAGATACACACATCTGAAATGAGATACACACATCCGAAATGAGATACACACATCCGAAATTAAATACAGACATCTGAAATGAGATACACACATCTGAAATGAGATACACACACATCCGAAATTAAATACACACATCTGAAATGAGATACACACATCCGAAATGAGATACACACATCTGAAATGAGATACACACACCCAAAATGATATACACACATCCGAAATGAGATACACACATCCGAAATGAGATACACACATCTGAAATGAGATACACACATCCGAAATGAGATACACACATCTGAAATGAGATACACACATCCGAAATGAGATATACACATCCAAAATGAGATACACACATCTGAAATGAGATACACACATCCGAAATGAGATACACACATCTGAAATGAGATACACACATCCAAAATGAGATACACACATCTGAAATGAGATACACACACATCCGAAATTAAATACACACATCCGAAATGAAATACACACATCCGAAATGAGATACACACATCTGAAATGAGATACACACATCCGAAATGAGATACACACATCCAAAATGAGATACACACATCCGAAATGAGATACACACATCTGAAATGCACACACCAAAAACTTTTAATAACTCAGATGCCTCGTTGTTATCTTTTAAATAGGATACGGTCAGATATCAAATCCTCCTCAGACAACCTATTTGGCATTTAGCTGTCAGCACCTCGTCACTTTACTCCGCCAACTTTCTTTTTTTACCCTATGAGGGGGTGGGGTCAGCGTGTTTTATCCTCCGTCTCTGATCCGGTGTCAGCCTTCAGAGATGATCCCTCTCCGACACGAGGCTGTCTCAGGTGCCCCGAGCGCTGACTGGCAGGCCTTGGAAGTGGAAAAACTGCTTTAGCCCAGACGTTCGTTCAGCCTTCTGCGCGCTGACACATCCAGACAGAAACATCACTGAGGGCCAATGACAGCTCGTTATTGCTAGAGATGATAGAAGCTCACCATAGGGATTTGTATCAAAGCAGGAATGTTTGCATGTGTGTGTGTGTGTGTGTGTGTGTGCGCGTGTGTGCGTGCGTGCGTGTGTGTGTGTGTGTGTGTGTGTGTGTGTGTGTGTGTGTGCAGAGAAGAATTAGATGATAGGAGAAGACACAGCGTACGAGGACTGCCAGTGCTTTTCTATCCTGATAGCGAGGAAACAGGTCCTTAATTTGAGCTAGGAGGAATTCAGAAAAACACAAACATCCATCCAGCTTTTAAACTCAAAAACATTATTCCTTTTTCTTGCAATTTTTTGTTCTTAGCAACCCTAATTTGTTTTTGGACTGAAACCAAGTTTTTGATCTGTGGTTCTTTGATGGTTATTGTTTCGAAAATGTAATTTGCCAAATAGAAACTACTAACATTGAATCACTTGTTCCTTGGCACAAGTCACCACCCTCGAGTTCTAATGAAGGTCAATCAAATCAACTACTTTGGTACGAATGAACCACAGAACGATGGAGAAAATATGCTAACTTGATTTAAAACGGTGAAAAAGATTGAATTATTAAAATATGTTATGGGGATGTATTCAAATGAACATAACGTGTATGTACTGCACATACATACATGTACTTTTAGGAACACATCCACATATAATTACCTCCAGCCTCTTGGTAACGTAATAACATTCTTTTAAAAAGGGCCTGTAAATGCTAGATTCTACTTTTAATTCCTAACCATGCTGCAATAGTTATGGGTTTACCTCTGTTCGAGCTCGCTGTGGTCTTCTCGAGGTTTGCAATATTTAGCGGAGAAAATAACAACAAGAAAATCAAGACATTTGGTATAGAAAAGCATTTTTGGTACATCTTCTTGTCCAATATTAAAGTGTACATGCTATACAGTATATGTTGTAAATGTGCATTTAAATGATATGCGTTGCTGTATATGTGTGTGTGTGTGTGTGTGTGTGTGTGTATATCTCATGTGTGTAAGAGGTATTGGGTTGCCTTCATGTTGGATGATTTGGTTTTGTTCATGTTTGTTCTGTATTTATGTATATAAAGTGAAAAATTCAATAAAATGTTAATGACAAAAAAACAATGATACAACTCTTGGAAGTAAAAGCAATAAATAGGCTATGCAGTTATTGCTGATTAAAGGGGACCTACTGTATCATGCAAAATGCACTTTTGTACGTCTTGTATACATGAATTTGTGTCCCCGGTGTGTCAGGGAACTCACCAAGTGTCAGACGATACAACCCTCTCTCTTTTCCTCCATACCCACATATCTAAAAACGGGGCTGCAACGGATCTGATCCAGATGTTCATTTTTCTGACGTCAGAAAAGTGGTGCTCCGCCTCGATGGACACCTCTCCACCTATCAGGGGAATGGGGGGTTGGGCCACGGCCGGCCATTGCCGCTCGAAAGCGCTGGAGACGCTGTACTACATATGCCAGGCCTGTAAGTGGCGCTGTAATCTGCTACAAAAGCAGCGAAGAAGACTTCCCGCGCCTGGTTGCCATGGTTACCCTTCTGTTTATTCTCCGCTGTGGCTCTTTTTCTCCCTCCCTGTTATTCAATGCAATCCCTCCCTCGCTGTAATTCTCTCCGGTTAGTCCACCAGCAGATGACAAACACCCAGCTCTCCGCCTCTTCCAAGGGACGAGGGAAAAGGGCCGGTCAAAGGTCTTCTTTGTTATTTATTGAGCTTTAAAACAAAATCAATAACGACTATAAATCATATAAGAATAAAACACGGAGGACGGAGATCTCTTTTTCTCCCCCTCTTCTGGGCCCAGCAGCTGATCAGAGCACGCTCCCCTCTCCTGCAGGGGGGCGTGGTCAGCTGCAGCTCATTTGCATTAAAGCTACGTCACAGAATCAGCCCTTGCAAAAACAGGGCTGGAAAAGAGCAAATAGAGCGAAATGAGGCATGGCTAAAATGCATGGTTTTTGAAAAATAAACTCACATGTGTTATATAGGTACGGCCCAAATATAGCATGATAGGTCCACTTTAAGTTACAAAGATAAGATTAAGTCATCATTAAAAGTAATGTATAGCAGGATTTCCGGAAGCTAGAAACGACAAAATATGTAGGTAGGCTAACAGATATTACGTTAGCATGTATGCTAGGCTACATCAATTATTTGATCTAGGATTAATGTTCAACCAATGAGAATGACTGTTTATGTGTTGAAACTGTTTCTGAAATGGTGGCTGACGTCTTTAGCTTTAGAAGTTATACTACGCACAATCTTTTTATTTACTTTTGGAAAGAGCCAGAGTAGTTGTTTTCTTTCTGTCTTCATGCTAAGCTAAGCTAGGCTAGGCGAAGCTCGTTTCGCTTTCTACTGCTCTAACTCTCTGCAAATAGTCCTTAAAAAAACAGCTACCCTACTTGTGTTAACATATCTTACATCTAACAGGACATATTATATCATAAAGGTGAACTTTCGTCAACACTCTTTCATGCCTCAGTATTATTGTCTGTACGTATCTTGTTTACGAGTCTTCAGTTCTCTGTTACACTATTTTATAGCTCTGTCTGTCTCTGCATGCTATAGGGTATGTCTTATATTTCACTGTGTGTGTGTGTGTGTGTGTGTGTGTGTGTGTGTGTGTGTGTGTCTTAGGGGATGATGCCTCTTTTTATACCTGACCTCAGTTATGCAACGCAGGTTATTTAACATGCTAGGTCAAAGTGATGGTTATATCCTAGAGAGAGTGTGTGTGTGTGTGTGTGTGTGTGTTTTCATAGCTAGTGTGTATTCATAAAGATATTCTATTTCCTGTAAGGCTATTTCTATTTTTTTTTAGAATCATTGCAGCTACCACTTTAGGATCAGATGTGGAACAAGCAGCAGAGGACAGCGGAGGAGTGGTGAGTCATGTCTCTGAATCTGTGATACATATAGAGAGAGAGAGAGAGAGGAGAGAGAGAGAGAGAGAGAGGAGGAGAGGAGAGAGAGAGAGAGAGAGAGAGAGAGATGTGAGTGAATGATGTGATAGTAACCAGAGCCTCTTTCTCGCTATAATAACTTCTTCTGCTCAGCATGGCCAAAGTTCAAATTGTGTCGGAGATATGATGCAATGTGCAGATTATGTAATGTACAAAGAGTTCTCAAAGGGGGCCCTCTACTTTAAAGAGTCCTCTCCTGCTGATGTTCAGGTGTATATCAGTATGTAGTGTCTCTACTTTAAAGAGTCCTCTCCTGCTGATGTTCAGGTGTATATCAGTATGTAGTGTCTCTACTTTAAAGAGTCCTCTCCTGCTGATGTTCAGGTGTATATCAGTATGTAGTGCCTCTACTTTAAAGAGTCCTCTCCTGCTGATGTTCAGGTGTATATCAGTATGTAATGTCTCTACTTTAAAGAGTCCTCTCCTGCTGATGTTCAGGTGTATATCAGTATGTAGTGTCTCTACTTTAAAGAGTCCTCTCCTGTTGATGTTCAGGTGTATATCAGTATGTAGTGTCTCTACTTTAAAGAGTCCTCTCCTGCTGATGTTCAGGTGTATATCAGTATGTAGTGTCTCTACTTTAAAGAGTCCTCTCTTGCTGATGTTCAGGTGTATATCAGTAGGTAGTGTCTCTACTTTAAAGAGTCCTCTCCTGCTGATGTTCAGGTGTATATCAGTAGGTAGTGTCTCTACTTTAAAGAGTCCTCTCCTGCTGATGTTCAGGTGTATATCAGTATGTAATGTCTCTACTTTAAAGAGTCCTCTCCTGCTGATGTTCAGGTGTTTATCAGTATGTAGTGTCTCTATTTTAAAGAGTCCTCTCCTGCTGATGTTCAGGTGTATATCAGTATGTAGTGCCTCTACTTTAAAGAGTCCTCTCCTGCTAATGTTCAGGTGTATATCAGTATGTAGTGTCTCTATTTTAAAGAGTCCTCTCCTGCTGATGTTCAGGTGTATATCAGTATGTATTGTCTCTACTTTAAAGAGTCCTCTCCCATTATTTTTCTCATACTCATTCTCACGTGCTGCAGCACCTCTTTTCACCCTCTGTCTGAAACCAGAGCTCAGTCTGCTCTGATTGGTTAGCTGGCAGGCTCTGTTGTGATTGGTCAACTACTTAGAGAAGTCCCGCCCCTCTGGATGACATGTTGGGATTTGTTGCCTTTGCAGACCATAAGCATGCAAATAAAACCTGTTTACTACAGCAAATGGAAGATTCCAAAAAGCATAGTAGGGCCCCTTTAATTCACGATTGTATACAGGAAGGTCCACTTGGACATTTAAAGTACAAACAAAGAACTTTAACAACAGCCTCTGAATCTTAGGCAGGTGTTTTCTTTACCTCACAGGAAATATTTCTCGTTTGATATTTTCAAAATCTATCTTACTGCTGCTGGTTTCTCCAAAGTTGGCTACCCTGATCATTAGGATGCTCTGCAGTTTCGGCATAACTCGCACATTCCCTCCAGTTTCTTCTTTAGAGGTCAGCAGGAGGTCTGCACACTGCCTTTGTATTTAATCAATCAATCAATGTTTATTTATATGGCCCAATATCACAAATGTTACACTTGTCTAGACCCTCTGTCCTTAGACCCTCTGTCCTTAGACCCTCTGTCCTTACACCCTCTGTCCTTACACCCTCTGTCCTTAGACCCTCTGTCCTCAGACCCTCTGTCCTTAGACCCTCTGTCCTTACACCCTCTGTCCTTAGACCCTCTGTCCTCAGACCCTCTGTCCTTAGACCCTCTGTCCTTAGACCCTCTGTCCTTAGACCCTCACATCGTACAAGGAAAAACTTCCAAAGAAAACCCAGTTTAAAGGGAACATGGAGAAACCTCAGGGAGAGCAGCAGAGGAGGGATCCCTCTCCCAGGACGGACAGACGTGCAATAGATGCCGTGTGGAAACCAAACCATAATTTAGCTCTGTTTCTGTGAAAAATCAACTGCTGGAGGCTGTTTTGGTTCAGACGTCCATGTGCATCGGCGCAGTCGGCTATAATCGATCTTAGTGCTGGGGAATAAATATGAGATGAGTCCAAGTAAACAGCTTTGTCTATTAAAATGTTGTCTGAGAAGCTTGGTGTGTGCAGAGATGCTTAAACACGGTTGATCTACCTCTGAATATCTACGTGATCGAATGGATACTTCAGTTCTGGAAGATTTGTCCTTTTTCTACTTTTAAACCTCACATACTTATGAACTGTCAACCCAGTCTCACGGCATTTTGTGTTATTGTCACGAAATTAATTTAATCCATTGATTCGTGTTCACCAACACGATTTTCGATTTTAAAAGTAATGTATTTCTATTGGTAGTATGTCTCGTGCCTGACCCACGTCTTTTTGTCCGGTCGGGTCTTGGAATAGCGGAAGCTGTGTGGTTCATAAAAACATGTTCTTACTCAATATCTTACCCTAAGCCTAACCAGTGGCGGCGCCAGGATATGGCTGGGGTAGGCTACAGCCATACCAAGAGATGCCCCACCTTAGCCCCACCATGAACAATGATGTTAAAGTAAGCATGTTCAAGTAAGCATGTTGAGAACACGGATTGCGAAAATATCCGGGTCGAGTCCACAACACTCAAACTGATCCTGTAACAATAAGTGCAGGATGTGATGAATTGGAAATGGGGGACCCTGATGTAAACAAGATGAAAGTCTTTCTCTGGTCTGCATCCCCTTAACAATTGTATTGTTTGAGCTGTACTGTACTGTACCCAATATACAAGCTGTTAATACACTTTTCAATCAATCAATCAATGCATGTTACTGATGCAATATGGTTGAGACCATTCGGGCTTATGCTAGAGGGGTGCAAGGAATAGTCTAAGTAGTGGGGGAGTTTTATTCACTAAAGGTGTGGAAATTCTCTGGCGTTATAATATCAGCGCGGCCGCGGTCAGATCAGAATGCCTCCGAATTCAATTTGAATAAACCTACAGCCAATCAGAGCAACGCAACGTTGGGTCTGCGTCATGCCTTACTGATTGAGATCAATCGGAACCGCCTTTCAGTATCCCCATTGGATCTTCAACGTGTCATACGTCACGTTCACAGGGATCCCTTTTTATTTACTACAAGACAAATGTGCCGTTTTATTTCATACAGTTCCATTTTGATGAGACAGGGAAATAATGTAAACCTCACGCGTGGCGTTTCACTGTCAAGGGGGCGATATAGCGTGGATGTAATTAAATTGCAAATACTGACTTGAGCCCCACCACTGTATGGGTTAGCCCTACCATAGGTTACCCTAACACAAATACTCTGGCGCCGCCGCTGAGCCCAACCCTATCCCTTTTATTTTAAATTGTATAATGTCGGAGGTTTTTTTGCCGTCCGCGAGGAAAAGAAATGGCTCAGAGCCTCAGAATACTGAAATGTGTATTTTTTGTTATTATTTAGTGCAGGCACGAAACATACTACCAATATAAATACATTGCTTCTCAAATCGTCAGAATACTGAAATCTGTATTTTTTATGTATCAGTTTTTCCTTTTTTTTTATTGTTCTGCGTGACACGAAAAAAATGGGGGAAATCGTGTTGGTGAATCAATAGATTAATTTCGTGACTATAACACGAAATGCCGAGAGACTGTTGGAACTGTGGACATTAGAGGTCTTTATTGAATTGAATTGATTTATTTAAAACAAGAGACAGTGTACATTAAGCCGTTGTGTCCTTGGGCAAGACACTTCACCTGAATTTGCTCCTGTGGGTATTGTCCACAGTGACCATTGCACGTATAAAAAAAAATGTGTAATGTGTATTTTTGTAAAGCGCTTTGAGCACTGGAAAAGCGCTATAATAAATGTAAGGAATTCATTAATCAACATATTAAAAACATGTAAAAGTACTCGAATTAGCCAAAAGGCTAGTTTCATCGATAGTCCCTTTGCCAGATGGTGATAGACATCCTACAAGCAATCATACAAATACCACGACATTGTTATACCATTGTACATATTTACAATAGATGACATCACTGAATACAGATAAGAGCAAGTCATGATAATAAATGAAACATTTACAATACACACACCTACACGCACACCTCAGTGCTGTGCTATTGGTCCACTCATGACTATAAATGAACCTATGTGCATATTACTTTACATATTGTTTTTTAAATGACTAGCAACGACTGTGTGACATTAAAACTCCCTCCCCCGAGACCTCCGTGAGTCTGAGTCCCTCACCCTGTTCCAGTCCCGCCTCAAAACCCACCTCTTCAACTCTCTATCCATAAGCCCCGCCCCCTCTCAACTCTGTATCCATAAGCCCCGCCCCTCTCAATCAACTTCCTCCTGACTGCTTTTCTGTTGTGTTTTGTTTCTTTTTGGTTTTGTCTTTGTTTTGTTTGTCTACCCTCCCTCCCAAATGTAAAGCGTCTTTGGGTTCAGAAAAGCGCTATATACAATTAATCTATTATTATTATTATTATTATTAAAAGGCCTTTGAAATGGCAGCTCTTTTTGTCTATGACATCAGGTCTAAAGTCCTCAGGCGTTTTTAGTCAGGTCTTATCCTTTGTTTTTTTATAATGTATTTACGGGGGAACGACATCTATTCTACAAATCAAAGTGTGGTAACAGAGCCGGGAATAATGACTGCATGTGTGGAGAAAATAAATGGTTTCAGATAAATGAGATGAAGAACTTCAAGATTAAGTGATTCAATTTTAGATGGGGCTTATATATATATATATATAAATTACCTTATTTACCCTATGCAGGTACTGTAAGACCTCATCTGACCCAACTGTTGCATTATGGGTATAAAAGGTACCAGGTTTTCATTGAATAAAGCAATGTTAACTGTGGCATCAATTTGAATCCTTGTTTCACTGTCGATCTTGAGTCTGACAGCGTTATAGGAATGCAATCCTTATGGGGTACAGGTAGGTGTACTCTTTAACCCTTCACTGGACCTTGCTCGATACACACGGACTCACTCACTGTCTGTTCATTGAGGCTTTACAAACACTTGGGGAGTCCGTGGCATTTCACATTCTTTACAGTCAGTGAAACACACCTTTGAGAGTTTCTGAAACATTTCTTCGCTCAGACTTAATCACAACGTCGATAACGCCGGTGCCACATGTAAAAAACATCGCACCTGTAATCAGAGTCAAGGAATCCCACGTGGGTGTTGCTTTAATAACGATGCACGACTTAATTTCAACTCCATATGTGAGCATGCTCGGCATCCTTTGGGAAATGGGAATGTCAAGCATGCAGAAATGGTGGTTTTAACTATAAATGCTGCTGATGTCCCACATTTCAGGTGAACGAACAACAGCTTACCGTGCTGAAACGTATTTATCAGATTAGTCAACTGTAAGTCTCTCAGATGGTACCGTCGTCCCTTTCAGGGTTTGTTTTTCAGCACAAATTCAATCGTACAGGGACTAGACAGCCATATGTGTGTGTGTGTGTGTGTGTGTGTGTGTCCATGTATGTCTGCAACGCTCATCAGTATTCATCTGCCAGAAATATGCGTTTTGTTCAGAACGGCCAGTCGTCTGGCTGCTCAAGAAAGATAACACGAATATTGCACCTTTATGAAAGGGACAAACCTTAAAGCACTTGACCCTCTGCCCCGCTCCAGAAAACAGCTAAGTACGTCATTTAAAAGTGTGAAACGTGATTGCATGTTTTTTGGCACTAAAACCACTTGCAAAACCATTGGGAGATTTTCCCCGCGCCTAGATAAGGAGACTTTGAAGAAGCAATTTCATGTGATGTCCAAATCCATTCCCCAGAAGCCTTTAAGCCGAGGCTGAAATCTCGCTGGTGCGAGGAGTTTGTGTCTTACTGATCGGCTAAACCCTGCAGCTCCTTTTAGCTGCCGCTATTCACCTCTTCACTCCCTCACCGGGACCGGACTTAGTGTGAGGTCAGACGTCAGGGTGGCACACTGCAGAGAGACAGAGGCGGGAAGCAGTGGAGTACAAATACTTCGTTACTGTACTTAATTTTTCTGGTATCAGTACTTTACTCCATATTTAGACTTTAGACTTTTTACTTTGACTTCTTACATGTTGAACCCAAATACCTGTACTTTCTACTTCTTACATGTTGAACCCAAATACCTGTACTTTCTACTTCTTACATGTTGAACTCAAATACCTGTACTTTCTACTTCTCACATGTTGAACACAAATACCTGTACTTTCTACTTCTTACATTTTGAACTCAAATACCTGTACTTTCTACTTCTTTCAAAATTAAATATATAAAATAAAAAAAAGAAAAATATAAATGAAAGAAAAAAATATAAAAAACTTAATTAAAATATATTTAAAATATTATCTTTATTATTTAATTATAATTATTAAAATAATAATAAAATATGATAACAATTATCTTTTATATATTCTTATATTTTAGATAAATATAATAAATATCTAGTATAAAAACTCAAATAAAAGTCATCCAAAGCCGATCCCAGACCCAACCCCCACCAAACCCCTCGCTCCCAATCAACTCAACCTCACACCACCACACCCACACCTACAAACTTGCAACACAAAACTACCCACCGCCCAGTCCACGCCACCACCGCCCAAGCACACGTAAACGACACCCCCCTTCCACGCCCCTACCAACCACCCTCCACCACCGCTCCAGACCCCCCACAACCCCCCCACGTACAACCCCCCACAAACACCGCACACACACACCTATCATCACCCAACCCTACCCCAACAACAAACCAATTACCAAACCGACCTACCCGGCGAAACAATACCAACCCAAACGACCTACGAACAACGCCCCCAACCTCAACCCAACCCCCCTCAACTAAATACGAGCCCAACATCACCACAAACTCCAACCTACAACCACATCACACACACCCCCAACATTCCCACTACCCACACTTCCCCTCAACCCCCCACACCACACCCACCACCCCACACACCCACCACCCCCACACCCAACACAACCACCACCCACCCCAACCCCACCACCCACACCACCCACACCACCCCCACCCAAACACCCACCACACCACACCACACCCACACCCACACCACCAACACCCCCACCCACCCACCACCCACACCACCACCCACACACCCCCCCACCCACCACCCACCCACCAACACCACACCCACCACCCACACACCACCACCACACCCACCCACCACACCACACCCCACAACCACCCCACACCCACACCACACACCCACCACCAACCCCACCACCCACCCCACCACCACACCACCCACCCCACACACACCACACCCCCACCCCACACCCACCACCACACCACACACCCCACAACACCCACCACACCCACACCACCCACACCCCCCCACACACCCACCCCACCCACACCCCCACACCCACCAACCACCCACCACACACAACACCCACACACCCACCCCACCACACCCACCCACACCACCCACCACCCACCACACACACCCACCCCACAACCCCCCCCCCACACACACCCACAACCCCCACCACCCCAACACACCACCCACCCCCCACCACCCACCCACACCCCCACACACACACCACCCACACCACCACACACACCCCCCACACCCAACCACACCCACCACCACCCCCACACCACCCACACCCCACACCACACCCACCACCACCACACACCCCCACCCCACCACCCACCCCAACCACCACCACCCACCACCCCACCCACCACACCCCACACCCACACCCCACACCCACCACCCCACACACCCACCAACACACCCACACACCACCACCACCACCCACCCACCCCACACCACACCCACCCCACCCACACACCCACCACCACCCCCCCACCCCACCACCCACCCACCCACACCACACACACCACACACCCACCCACCCACCACCCACCCCACCCACACAACCAACCACACCCCCACACCACACCACCCCACCACCCACCACACCCACCCACCCCCCACACCACCCCACCCACCACCACACACCCCCACACACCCACCACCCACACCCACCCCCCACCACACCACACACACCCACCCACCCACCACCCCCCACCCAACACCCCCACCACACCCCCACCCACACCAACCCCCACACACCACCCCACCCCCCCACACACCACCCACCACCCCACACCCACCCCCCACACCCCACCCACCCCCCACACACCAACCACCAACCCCACCCCCCACACACAACCCACCCACACCCCACCACAACCACCACCCCCACCACCCCCCACCCACCCCACACCCACCACCCACACCCCACACCACCCCACCACCCCCACACCCACCACACCACCACCCACACACACCCCCCACCACACCCACACCCACAACCCCCACCACACCACCCCACCACACCCACCCCACACCCACACCACACCACCCACCACACCACACACCCACACCCACACCAACACACCACACACACCCCACAACACACCACCACCCCACCACACCACACCCCACACACCACACCACCACACACACCACCACACACACCCACCACCCCCACCCACACACCACACACCCACCCACCACACACCCACCCACCACACACCACACCCCACCCACACACAACACCACCAACACACACACCACACACCCACCCCACCACACCACACCACCCACAACCCCACACACACCACCCCAACACCCCACCCCACCACACACCAACACCCACACCCACCACCACACCACCCACACACCCACCACCCACACACCACCACACCCCACCACCCACCACCAACACACCACCCCACACACACCCACCCACACCACCCACACACCCCACCCACCAACACACCCACACCACACCCACCACCCACACACACCCACACACACCCACACACACACCCCACACACACCCCACCCACAACACCACCACCACCCACACACCACACCACACCCACACACACACCACACCACACCCACAACACCACACACCACACACCACACCACACCACCACCACCACCCCACACCCACACACCACACCACCACACCACACACACCCACCACCACACACACACCACACACCACCCACCCCCACACACCACCCACCACACACCACCACCACACCCACCACACACACCACACCCCACACCACCACACCACACCCACACACACCACCACACCACCCCACCACACACACCCACCCCACCACACCCACACACCACACCACCACACACCACCCACCACCCACACACCCACACCACCACACCCCACCACACCACACCCCACACCACCACCCCACCCACCACCACACCACACCCACCACACAACCCACACCCCACCACCACCACACACCCCACACACCACACCCACACACACCCCACACCACACCAACACCCACCACCCACACACCACACCCCACCACACACACCCACACCACACCCACACCACCCACACCACCACCACACCCACACCACCACACACACACCCACCACACACCACACCACACCCACACCACACCACACACACACCACACACCCACCCACACCACCCACCCCACACACCACACACACCACACACACACACCCCACCCACACCACCACACACACCACCACCCCACACACACCCCACACCACACCACACACCACACCACCCACACCACCCCACCCACACCCCACCACACCCACACACCACACCCACCACCACACACCCACCACCACCACCACACACCACACCCACACACCACACCACCACCACCCCACCCCACCCACACACACCACACCCACCACACACCCACACCCCACCACACACACACCCACCCACACCCACCACACCACCACCACCACCACCCACACACACACCCACACCACCCACCACACCCCCACACCACACACACACCACACACCACCACACACACCCCACACCACACCCACACACACCACCACACAACCCACCACCACACACACCACCCACACACACCACACACCACCAACACACACCACACCCACCACACCACCACCACCCACACACCACACCCACACACCACACACCCACACCCAACCACACCACACACACACCCACCACCACACACCACCACACCACACACCCACACACCACACCCACACCACCACCACACACCACCACACACCACCCCCACCACACACACACCACACCACACCAACACACCACCACACACCACACACCCACACACACACCACCCCACACCCACCACACACCACACACACACACCACCACACACCCACCACCCACACACCACACCCCACACCACCACACACACACACACCACACAACCCACACACCACACACCACCACACCACACCACACCACACCACCCACACACCACCCACCACACCACACACACACACCACACACACCCACCACCCACACACCACACCACCCACACACCACACACCACACCACACACCCCCCCACCACACACACACCACACACCACACCACACACCCACACCCCACACCCACACCCACACACCACCACACCACACCACACACACCACACCACCACACACCCACACCCACCACCCCACACCACCCACACCCACACACACCACCCACACCACACACACCCCACACACACACACCACACACACCCCACCCCACCCACACCACACCACACACACACCCCACACCACCACACACCACACCACACACCACCACACACACACCCACCCCCCACACCACCACACACACACCCACACACCCACACACCACCCACCACCACACCACCACCACACCACCACACACCACCCACACACACCCACACACCACCACACCACACACCACACACACACCCCACCACCCACACACACCACACCACACACCACCACCCACCACACACACACACCACCCACCAACCCACACACCACCCACACCCCACCACACACACCACACCCACACCCCACCACACCACACCACACACCACACCACACACACACCCCACCACACCACCCACACCCACCACACACCACACACCACCCCACCACACACCACCACACACACCACACCACACCCACCACACACACCACCACACACACCACACCCACACACACCCACCACACCACACACACCCACAACACACCCCACCACACACCACACACACACCACCACACCCACACACACACACCACACACCCACCCACACACACCCACCACCCACACCCCACCACACCCACACCACACACCCACACACACCACACACCCACACACCCACACACACCACCACACCCCACCCCACCACACCACACCACCCACACCACACACCCACACCACACACACCACACCCACCCACCACACCCCACCACACCACCCACCACACACACACACCCACCACCACACACACACCACCACACACACACCCCACCACACCCACACACCCACCACACCACACACACACCACCACACACCCACACCACCCACCCACACACCACACCCCACACACCCACACCACACCACCACACACCACACCCCACCACACCACCCACCCCACACACCCCACCCCACCACACACCACCCACACACCACCACACACCACCCACCACACCACACACCACACACACCCACACCACACACCCACACACCCACACCACACCCACCACCACACCCACACACACACCACACACCACCACACCACCACACCCACACACCACCACACACACACCACACCCACACACACACCACACCACACACACCACACCACACACCCCACACACACCACCACACCACACCACCACACCCACACACACCACACACACCCCACCACACCACCCACACACACCCACCACCCACACCACACACCACCACACACCACACACCACCCCACACACCACACACACCCACACCCCACACACACACCCACCACCCACACCCACCACCACCACACACACCACACCACCCCACCACCACACACACCACCACCACACCACCACCACACCCACACACCACCACACACCCACACACACCCACCACACCACACACCACACACACCCCACCACACACACACCCACACACCCACACACACCACCACCCACCACCCCACCCACCACACACCACACACCACCCACACACCACCCACACACACACCACCACACACACCCACACCCACACCACACCCACCACACACACACACCACCCACACCACACCCACACACACCCCACCACCACCCCCACACACACCCACACCACACCACCCACACCACCACCCACACACACCCCACACACACACCACACCACACCCACCACACACACCCACACCCACACACACCACACACACACACACACCCACACACCCACCACCACCACACACCACACACACCACACCACCCACCACACCCCACCACACACCACCACACCACACACACCCCACACCACCACCCACACCACCACCACCCACACACCACACCACACCCACCACACCCACCACACACCACCCCACCACACACCCACACCACACCACACACCACACCCACCACACACCACACACACCCACACCACACACACCACCACCACACCACACCACCCACACCACACCCACACCACACCCCCACACACACACCACACACCACACCACACACCACACACCACCACCACACCCACACACCCACCACACACCACACCACACCACCACCCCCCACCACACACACCACACACCCACACACCACACCACCACACCCCACCACCCACACCCACCACCACACCCACACCCACCACACACCACCACACCACCCACACACCACACCACCACACCCACCACCCACACACACCACACCCACACACCACACACACCCCACCACACACACCACCACACCACCCACCACACACCACACACACCACACACCCACCACACACCCACCACCACCACCACACACCACACCCCACACCACACCACACCACACCACACACACCACCCACACACCCCACCACACACCCACACACCACCCACCACCCACACCCCACACACACACCACACACCACCACCCACACCACACACACCCCACACACCACCACCCACACACACCCACCACCACACACACCCCACCCACCACCACCACACCACACCACACACCCACACACACCCACCCCACACACCACCACCACCACACCACACCCACACACCCACCACCACACACCACCACACCCACACACACCCCACACCACACACCCACACCACACCCCACACACCACACACCACACCACACCCACACACCACCACACCACACACACACCCACACACACCACCCACACACCCACCACACCACACACCCACACACCACCACACACACACCCCACCCACACACCACACACCCCACACCACACCACCACCACACCCACACCACACACCACCACACCACACCCCACCACCACACCACACCCCACACACCACACCACACACCCACCACACCACACCACACCACCACACACCACCACACCCACCACACCACACACCCACACCACACCACACACACCCACACACCACCACCCACCACACCCACCACACCACACCCACACACCACACACCACACACCACCACCACACCACACACCACACCACCCACACACCACACCACACACCCCACACCACCCACCACACCACACCACCACACACCCACACCACCACACCACCACCCACACCCCACACCACCACACACCACCCACACCACACACACCCACCACCCACACACACCCACACCACACACCCACCACACCACCCACACCCACACCCACACCCACCACACACCCACACCACCACACACCACCCACACCACACACCCACCACACCACCACCCACCACACCCACACAGCACAACACCCACAACAACCCCCACAAACACCCAAACCAACCACAACACCCCCCACACCCAACAACACAGACCCACACCCCACAACCACAAACACCACCCCCCCCCGACAACCCACACACACACCACAACACCCACCAACACCACTCACCCACCACACACCACCACCACACCACCCCAACACCACCCCCACCAAACCACAACACACAACACAACACCTCAACACCCTACATACCCCCTACCACGTCAACACACCAGACAAAACATCCACCCCAAAAGCACACACCGACCAAACCCCCAACAACCACTCTCAGCCCCCCCACGCCAGTCCCACCAAAAAGACACCACAGCAATAACCCCCATACCAACATCAAGAACACCAACCAACAACCCCACCAACACACTCCCCCACACCGAGCAACCCTCAAGATCCTCACCCAAGAAACACAACAAACCACTCCAACGACAACAACCCACGCTCCACCCACCACCCGACTAACACCACTAACACCTCAAAACTCCCGGACCCCAACATAGTTTGTGGGACCCCCACCACCCACCCACCAACCAACAAGGGATGAATCACCAACCCCACCCGCCAACCCCAACCCCATCGACCACACACGCACCCCCAAATCAAACCACGCCCAACCACTAACCCTAAAAACACTCAATAAGCTCCAAACAGCATCCATCAACCACAACCACCCACACACCACACAGCATCAACCCCCACGCCCCCAGGCTACCCATACCACGTATACACACACAACCCCACTGAACAGATCAACGCCAAACAAATTCCCACAAGCACCCCCCACTCCCCAGACCCAACCCCCAAACCAATACCCAAATACACTACCCTCCCCCCGCCACAACACCCAAACACACCCGCCCCACCGCACCAACAGCCGACGACACCACCACCCACCAAACCCCCCCCCCCCACCACCCACCGACTCCCCACCAACCCACCACACAGCCAAACCAACCCGAACAACCCAACAACCGACAAACCCCCCCCAACCCCCCCGCGCCATACCCTCAATCCCCACTCACAAAGCCCAACAAAAACGCAAACCAACCCAACCCGATACCAACCCAACCTACACCAAACCCA
>CM070488.1:32131997-32172688 GCA_036324585.1 Champsocephalus esox | reverse complement strand
TTGGTGGGTTTCATAATGTGGGTGGGGGTGGTGTGGTATGTAGTTGTTAAAGAAATAAAAGATTAGATAATTATTGATATTCTATCTTAGAATCAGTGCACGTACCACTTTAGATCAGTGTGGAACAAGCAGCAGAGGACAGCGGAGGCGAGTGAGTGATTGGTCATGTCTCTGAATCTGTGATACATAGAGAGGGAGAGAGAGAGAGAGAGAGAGGAGAGGAGAGAGGAGAGAGTGAGAGCGAACGAGAGAGAGAGAGAGAGAGAGAGAGATGTGACGTGAATGAGTGTGATAGTAACCAGAGCCCTTTCTCGCTATAATAACTTCTTCTGCTCAGCATGGCCAAAGTTCAAATTGGTCGGAGATATGATGCAATGTGCATGATTATGTAATGTTACAAGAGTCTCAAAGGGGCCCTCTACTTTAAAGAGTCCTCTCCTGCTGATGTTCAGGTGTATATCAGTATGTAGTGTCTCTACTTTAAAGAGTCCTCTCCTGCTGATGTTCAGGTGTATATCAGTATGTAGTGTCTCTACTTTAAAGAGTCCTCTCCTGCTGATGTTCAGTGTATATCAGTATGTAGTGTCTCTACTTTAAAGAGTCCTCTCCTGCTGATGTTCAGGTGTATATCAGTATGTAGTGTCTCTACTTTAAAGAGTCCTCTCCTGCTGATGTTCAGGTGTATATCAGTATGTAGTGTCTCTACTTTAAAGAGTCCTCTCCTGCTGATGTTCAGGTGTATATCAGTATGTAGTGTCTCTACTTTAAAGAGTCCTCTCCTGCTGATGTTCAGGTGTATATCAGTATGTAGTGTCTCTACTTTAAAGAGTCCTCTCCTGCTGATGTTCAGGTGTATATCAGTATGTAGTGTCTCTACTTTAAAGAGTCCTCTCCTGCTGATGTTCAGGTGTATATCAGTATGTAGTGTCTCTACTTTAAAGAGTCCTCTCCTGCTGATGTTCAGGTGTATATCAGTATGTAGTGTCTCTACTTTAAAGAGTCCTCTCCTGCTGATGTTCAGGTGTATATCAGTATGTAGTGTCTCTACTTTAAAGAGTCCTCTCCTGCTGATGTTCAGGTGTATATCAGTATGTAATGTCTCTACTTTAAAGAGTCCTCTCCTGCTGATGTTCAGTGTTATCAGTATGTAGTGTCTCTATTTTAAGAGTCCTCTCCAGTGATGTTCAGGTGTATATCAGTATGTAGTGCCTCTACTTTAAAGAGTCCCTCTCCTGCTAATGTTCAGGTGTATATCAGTAAGTAGTGTCTCTATTTTAAAGAGTCCTCTCCAGCTGATGTTCAGGTGTAATATCAGTATGTATTGTCTCTACTTTAAAGAGTCCTCTCCCATTATTTTCTCATACTCATTCTCACGTGCTGCAGCACTCTTTTCACCCTCTGTCTGAAACCAGAGCTCAGTCTGCTCTGATTGGTTAGCTGGCAGGCTCTGTTGTGATTGTCAACTACTTAGAGAAGTCCCGCCCCTCTGGATGACATGTTGGATTTGTTGCCTTTGCAGACCATAAGCATGCAAATAAAACCTGTTTACTACAGCAAATGGAAGATTCCAAAAAGCATAGTAGGGCCCCTTTAATTCACGATTGTATACAGGAAGGTCCACTTGGACATTTAAAGTACAAACAAAGAACTTTAACAACAGCCTCTGAATCTTAGGCAGGTGTTTTCTTTACCTCACAGGAAATATTTCTCGTTTGATATTTTCAAAATCTATCTTACTGCTGCTGGTTTCTCCAAAGTTGGCTACCCTGATCATTAGGATGCTCTGCAGTTTCGGCATAACTCGCACATTCCCTCCAGTTTCTTCTTTAGAGGTCAGCAGGAGGTCTGCACACTGCCTTTGTATTTAATCAATCAATCAATGTTTATTTATATGGCCCCAATATCACAAATGTTACACTTGTCTAGACCCTCTGTCCTTAGACCCTCTGTCCTTAGACCCTCTGTCCTTACACCCTCTGTCCTTACACCCTCTGTCCTTAGACCCTCTGTCCTCAGACCCTCTGTCCTTAGACCCTCTGTCCTTACACCCTCTGTCCTTAGACCCTCTGTCCTCAGACCCTCTGTCCTTAGACCCTCTGTCCTTAGACCCTCTGTCCTTAGACCCTCACATCGTACAAGGAAAAACTTCCAAAGAAAACCCAGTTTAAAGGGAACATGGAGAAACCTCAGGGAGAGCAGCAGAGGAGGGATCCCTCTCCCAGGACGGACAGACGTGCAATAGATGCCGTGTGGAAACCAAACCATAATTTAGCTCTGTTTCTGTGAAAAATCAACTGCTGGAGGCTGTTTTGGTTCAGACGTCCATGTGCATCGGCGCAGTCGGCTATAATCGATCTTAGTGCTGGGGAATAAATATGAGATGAGTCCAAGTAAACAGCTTTGTCTATTAAAATGTTGTCTGAGAAGCTTGGTGTGTGCAGAGATGCTTAAACACGGTTGATCTACCTCTGAATATCTACGTGATCGAATGGATACTTCAGTTCTGGAAGATTTGTCCCTTTTTCTACTTTTAAACCTCACATACTTATGAACTGTCAACCCAGTCTCACGGCATTTTGTGTTATTGTCACGAAATTAATTTAATCCATTGATTCGTGTTCACCAACACGATTTTCGATTTTAAAAGTAATGTATTTCTATTGGTAGTATGTCTCGTGCCTGACCCACGTCTTTTTGTCCGGTCGGGTCTTGGAATAGCGGAAGCTGTGTGGTTCATAAAAACATGTTCTTACTCAATATCTTACCCTAAGCCTAACCAGTGGCGGCGCCAGGATATGGCTGGGGTAGGCTACAGCCATACCAAGAGATGCCCCACCTTAGCCCCACCATGAACAATGATGTTAAAGTAAGCATGTTCAAGTAAGCATGTTGAGAACACGGATTGCGAAAATATCCGGGTCGAGTCCACAACACTCAAACTGATCCTGTAACAATAAGTGCAGGATGTGATGAATTGGAAATGGGGGACCCTGATGTAAACAAGATGAAAGTCTTTCTCTGGTCTGCATCCCCTTAACAATTGTATTGTTTGAGCTGTACTGTACTGTACCCAATATACAAGCTGTTAATACACTTTTCAATCAATCAATCAATGCATGTTACTGATGCAATATGGTTGAGACCATTCGGGCTTATGCTAGAGGGGTGCAAGGAATAGTCTAAGTAGTGGGGGAGTTTTATTCACTAAAGGTGTGGAAATTCTCTGGCGTTATAATATCAGCGCGGCCGCGGTCAGATCAGAATGCCTCCGAATTCAATTTGAATAAACCTACAGCCAATCAGAGCAACGCAACGTTGGGTCGGCGTCATGCCTTACTGATTGAGATCAATCGGAACCGCCTTTCAGTATCCCCATTGGATCTTCAACGTGGTCATACGTCACGTTCACAGGGATCCCTTTTTATTTACTACAAGACAAATGTGCCGTTTTATTTCATACAGTCCATTTTGACTGAGACAGGGAAATAATGTAAACCTCACGCGTGGCGTTTCACTGTCAAGGGGGCGATATAGCGTGGATGTAATTAAATTGCAAATACTGACTTGAGCCCCACCACTGTATGGGTTAGCCCGACCATAGGTTACCTAACACAAATACTCTGGCGCCGCCGCTGAGCCAACCCTATCCCTTTTATTTTAAATTGGTATATGTCGGAGGTTTTTTTGCCGTCCGCGAGGAAAAGAAATGGCTCAGAGCCTCAGAATACTGAAATGTGTATTTTTTGTTATTATTTGGTGCAGGCACGAAACATACTACCAATATAAATACATTGCTTCTCAAATCGTCAGAAAACTGAAATCTGTATTTTTTATGTATCAGTTTTTCCTTTTTTTTTATTGTTCTGTGTGACACGAAAAAAATGGGGAAATCGTGTTGGTGAATCAATAGATTAATTTCGTGACTATAACACGAAATGCCGAGAGACTGTTGGAACTGTGGACATTAGAGGTCTTTATTGAATTGAATTGATTTATTTAAAACAAGAGACAGTGTACATTAAGCCGTTGTGTCCCTTGGGGGCAAGACAACAGTAACGTAGCAAACTGTGTTTAAGAGCATTTTTTGGTCAATTGCAATGGACAGTATTCATCATAGGGGTATCGATAGTTCTGAATTTGTATAGTTAGCAGTTGTTTTTCTTTTGGGTTCTGGGTGGGGGGGGGTGTGGTGGTGTGGTGGGAGGAGGGTGGTGTGGGGTGGGGGGGTTGTGTGTGGTGTGTTATTGTGTATGTGTGGGGTGGGGTGGGGGGTTGGATTGGGGTGGATATGGGGTTGTTTTGGGTTTTAGATTGGTGAATTTTGTGGGAGGGGGGTGGGATATGTATAGGGAATTGTGTGTTATAAGTATTATTGATGATATGTAATAGGGGGTGGGGATGGGTGTTGGGGATATGGGGGATGGTGTATGATAGTTGTATGGTTGGAGAGGAGAGTGGTGGTTGTGTTTGGGTTATGTATATATATTATATGTGGGGGGTGTGGGGGGGTGTTGTGGGGTGGGGGAAATAGATGTATGAGGTGGGGTAAGTGGTGTGGTATGGGGTATATTGGTGGTGGTGGTAGGATAGTCTAGGTGGAGGTGGGTATTTATATAAAAGAAAAATGATTAATATGTAGTTAGGGGAATGAAAAGATTTGTAATTTTGAGGGTATTAGAGAGTTTTGTTGGGAGAGTGTTTGTTGTGAATTTGTGTGTGATAAGTGGGGGGCGTAGCGCTCTCACGCTGTATCCATAAGCCCCGCCCCCTCTCAATCAACTTCCTCTGACTGCTTTTCTGTTGTGTTTTGTTTCTTTTTGGTTTTGTCTTTGTCTTTGTTTTGTTTGTCTACCCTCCCTCCCAAATGTAAAGCGTCTTTGGGTTCAGAAAAGCGCTATATACAATTAATCTATTATTATTATTATTATTAAAAGGCCTTTGAAATGGCAGCTCTTTTTGTCTATTACATCAGGTCTAAAGTCCTCAGGCGTTTTTAGTCAGGTCTTATCCTTTGTTTTTTTATAATGTATTTACGGGGGAACGACATCTATTCTACAAATCAAAGTGTGGTAACAGAGCCGGAATAATGACTGCATGTGTGGAGAAAATAAATGGTTTCAGATAAATGAGATGAAGAACTTCAAGATTAAGTGATTCAATTTTAGATGGGGCTTATATATATATATATATAAATATATAAATTACCTTATTTACCCTATGCAGGTACTGTAAGACCTCATCTGACCCAACTGTTGCATTATGGGTATAAAAGGTACCAGGTTTTCATTGAATAAAGCAATGTTAACTGCGGCATCAATTTGAATCCTTGTTTCACTGTCGATCTTGAGTCTGACAGCGTTATAGGAATGCAATCCTTATGGGGTACAGGTAGGTGTACTCTTTAACCCTTCACTGGACCTTGCTCGATACACACGGACTCACTCACTGTCTGTTCATTGAGGCTTTACAAACACTTGGGGAGTCCGTGGCATTTCACATTCTTTACAGTCAGTGAAACACACCTTTGAGAGTTTCTGAAACATTTCTTCGCTCAGACTTAATCACAACGTCGATAACGCCGGTGCCACATGTAAAAAACATCGCACCTGTAATCAGAGTCAAGGAATCCCACGTGGGTGTTGCTTTAATAACGATGCACGACTTAATTTCAACTCCATATGTGAGCATGCTCGGCATCCTTTGGGAAATGGGAATGTCAAGCATGCAGAAATGGTGGTTTTAACTATAAATGCTGCTGATGTCCCACATTTCAGGTGAACGAACAACAGCTTACCGTGCTGAAACGTATTTATCAGATTAGTCAACTGTAAGTCTCTCAGATGGTACCGTCGTCCCTTTCAGGGTTTGTTTTTCTGCACAAATTCAATCATACAGGGACTAGACAGCCATATGTGTGTGTGTGTGTGTGTGTGTGTGTGTGTCCATGTATGTCTGCAACGCTCATCAGTATTCATCTGCCAGAAATATGCGTTTTGTTCAGAACGGCCAGTCGTCTGGCTGCTCAAGAAAGATAACACGAATATTGCACCTTTATGAACGGGACAAACCTTAAAGCACTTGACCCTCTGCCCCGCTCCAGAAAACAGCTAAGTACGTCATTTAAAAGTGTGAAACGTGATTGCATGTTTTTTGGCACTAAAACCACTTGCAAAACCATTGGGAGATTTTCCCCGCGCCTAGATAAGGAGACTTTGAAGAAGCAATTTCATGTGATGTCCAAATCCATTCCCCAGAAGCCTTTAAGCCGAGGCTGAAATCTCGCTGGTGCGAGGAGTTTGTGTCTTACTGATCGGCTAAACCCTGCAGCTCCTTTTAGCTGCCGCTATTCACCTCTTCACTCCCTCACCGGGACCGGACTTAGTGTGAGGTCAGACGTCAGGGTGGCACACTGCAGAGAGACAGAGGCGGGAAGCAGTGGAGTACAAATACTTCGTTACTGTACTTAATTTTTCTGGTATCAGTACTTTACTCCGTATTTAGACTTTAGACTTTTTACTTTGACTTCTTACATGTTGAACCCAAATACCTGTACTTTCTACTTCTTACATGTTGAACCCAAATACCTGTACTTTCTACTTCTTACATGTTGAACTCAAATACCTGTACTTTCTACTTCTCACATGTTGAACACAAATACCTGTACTTTCTACTTCTTACATTTTGAACTCAAATACCTGTACTTTCTACTTCTTACATGTTGAACACAAATACCTGTACTTTCTACTTCTTACATGTTAAACTCAAATACCTGTACTTTCTACTTCTTACATGTTGAACTCAAATACCTGTACTTTCTACTTCTTACATGTTAAACTCAAATACCTGTACTTTCTACTTCTTACATGTTGAACCCAAATACCTGTACTTTCTACTTCTTACATGTTGAACACAAATACCTGTACTTTCTACTTCTTACATGTTGAACCCAAATACCTGTACTTTCTACTTCTTACATGTTGAACACAAATACCTGTACTTTCTACTTCTTACATGTTGAACTCAAATACCTGTACTTTCTACTTCTCACATGTTGAACCCAAATACCTGTACTTTCTACTTCTTACATGTTGAACCCAAATACCTGTACTTTCTACTTCTTACATGTTGAACCCAAATACCTGTATTTTCTACTTCTTACATGTTGAACTCAAATACCTGTACTTTCTACTTTTTACATGTTGAACTCAAATACCTGTACTTTCTACTTCTTACATGTTGAACACAAATACCTGTACTTTCTACGTCTTACATGTTGAACTCAAATACCTGTACTTTCTACTTCTCACATGTTGAATTCAAATACCTGTACTTTCTACGTCTTACATGTTGAACCCAAATCATGAAGCATAAAAGGAGGAATACAAAAAACCCCAGATGATTGAATCAGAATCAGCCGTGCACGCGAAATACCCCGTGAGGAAATATGTGTTGATCACTTCCTCTGACTTCAGCTCAGATGTGTGTATTCCTCACAGGAGTTCTCAATACTTTTAATTACAAAGTTTTCTGCCGGCAGAAAAACATCCGCCTGTTCTTCTCAATTCTGTATTTTCTACGCTCTGTGAGTCTCACCAAAGCTCTGCCTCTCCGTCTCGTTTAAAACATTTTTTTTTCCTGATGACACAACCCAAGTAAAGGAAGGAAAACAAAATGTGTGAAGCGTGCACAACAGAGCTGCTACAAACAAGGATGGCAGGGCAATTAGACGAGGAACAAACAAAAACAACAACAAACAGTGGAAGCATTGATCATCCTCTGCAGGGGTGAAAACACATGCTTCCAAATATCATTTAAAGAGAAGAAGCAGAAGAAGAAAGGAGGAAGGGTTGCAAATGACATGACATGGTGTATGTCAAGTTCCTCGGGGTTTTGGCCGATATTCAGTGTTTGCCCGAACCTGATAGGCGACGCATGGACAACTCAAATGATATCCGTTCTTTACAAGACGCTTTGTGTTCAGGTTGAACACCTTTAGACACAGAGGGCAGAATACATGTTAGTAGCATGCATACCATTATAAACCTGCCGTATGCCTCATTGCATTATTTCTATTAATAATTCTATTACATTTCTGACTTTTCATAATTTAATTCACAATGTATCCACGACATCATTAACTTGAAGGTGGGGTAGGTCATTTGGGATTGTTGTCAAAGCACTTCAGATATTCATTGACCATCGACAACCCAAGTATTGGTCGTGCTTTTCACAGCGCCACGGCTTCCACAGGTGACATTTTGATATGGATTTTTTGTCAAAGCACTTCAGATATGAATTGCTGTCGGGATGTTAAGAGCTTTCCATGGAATATAACAACAAGTGTATCTCGAGTCGGTTTCTCAAACGTACATCCCCCACCTTTAAATGATTTAATAAGCAAATATTTTTGCTCAAGCAACCCAGAAATCCCCATTGAATACCATTTATGCTGTTTAAAATACCTGTATTAGATGATGGTGACCTGCTGTACATGAGTGCCTCTGACCAGTGCCTAAAGAGTTTGGATACTGTGTACCATTGTGCCTTACGATTTATTTCTGGTTCTATAACACATCGGTTTGAGCAAGCTCTCTGATTGGTCAATAGGCGTGTTTGATTCCACGATCAAACAACGATCAAATAGAACGTGCCTAATCACAAAGTATCCAGTGGCCTACACACGCCACTAGCCTATTCCGAAACTACTTCCACGAGCCTACATCGTGTGGTTTCCATAGCGACGTTTAGCGACACACAGCCGTTACACTGTCTCTCGTTGGAAATCGGTAGCTACAAAATGTCAGATTTGAAAGTTAACTTCGATTTGTTGGGGGGCCTCAGTATTGATGAATGGTTGGACATGGACACACAGACAGAAAGATGTGGAGCAACGCGCTTTTTGCCGGTCCGGGACACGCCATGAAACGGCCACTGGAGGAAAGCTCTTCCTGTAACGTAGTCCGACCCGTGAACACAACGGCACCACGGCAACAAAGTCTGGCGTGGAGTTCATGGAGAGCTGTTTCAAGAATTGCACTTTTAATGGCAGCCTTCATTCTGAACCCAACATGTTTCAGCGCGATGGACGGCCTGATTTGATTTGATCCGCTAACCCCACGCAGTGATTACTCAGATATTTAAATAGCCTAATTCAAGAATTGTTTTCAATAAATTGTTTTCAATAAATTGGTTAATAATATATTATTTACTATAATTTTATCAATAACTGTTATCGGGGGAAGCAGGAGTGTTCGATTGATCGGCTATCGTTACCATGGGAACTACTTTCTCGGAACTACTTTCTGACGGAGATTAACTCGAGCAGAAAGCGTAGGTTTGGGAGCAAATTAGCCACATTATGAAATTAATTCTTGAACGTCATTATTGGTACTCCAGTACTGCGGCAGGACCGAGGCGCTTCTCGTGTATGATTGCTTAAATGTGGATATCGAGTACATCATTGCACTTTATATGCTGCTGCTAATTGGCCATCTTTCCCATTGGTTGGGTTTTATTCATAAACCTCTGCTTGCATTGGTTCCTACATCTGCACATATATGTGTCAAAGAGAAAGTCTGTATGGCCTGCGCTCCCAAGACTTTATTCAGATGCTGGTCCCTACAGTGAGAACAACACTGGGTGAAACAGCTGTTAGACATGCGGCCCCCACAGCTTGGAACAGAAGGAGCTGAAACTCTCAGATGGAATCACTATGGGGTCCATCCTAAAGGACAGAGGACACGACTCCATGTGAGTGCTCGTATATCCTGACATCGTTTTTAATGTTGCCAGTTTTGAATGATTTTTAATAGTTTGTTTTACTTCGCATATCGACTGGCTAACGTGCCATTTTATTCATGTCTGTGTTTTATCTGTTGTAACTTTGTGCATGCTGCCCCTCTTGGCCAGGTCGCTCTTGGAAAGGAGTGCAAAGAAATGACGCTGCGTAAAAGCCATTGATTGCGCAACAGGCAACAGATTAAGAACGCAAAATACAAATACAATAAACAACGGGGACACATACTGTTCCAAAGGCGTCTCTGGAGAACGACTAATAATCTAAACGACAATACATGAAAATAATTATTTATCCGACCGTTTGTATCAGTTATTATTATTTTAATTTGAATATTGACTTTTGTCTTAACGGTATATGTTGTGTCTTTGCAGCCAAGCTGAAGGAAGAAAGGGATCCGGAGGTCAAATGGTTGAGAGAGAGAGAGAGAGAGAGAGAGAGAGAGAGAGAGAGAGAGAGAGAGAGAGAGAGAGAGAGAGAGAGAGGGAGAGGGAGAGAGAGGGGAGAGAGAGGGAGAGAGATAGAGAGGGAGAGAGAGAGAGAGAGGGAGAGAGAGAGGGAGGGAGAGGGAGAGAGAGAGAGAGAGGGAGGGAGAGGGAGAGAGATAGAGAGGGAGAGAGAGAGAGAGGGAGGGAGAGGGAGAGAGATAGAGAGAGAGAGAGAGAGAGGGAGAGAGAGAGAGAGAGAGGGAGAGAGAGAGGGAGGGAGAGGGAGAGAGATAGAGGGAGAGAGAGAGAGGGAGGGAGAGGGAGGGAGGGAGAGAGGGAGAGAGAGAGACAAATGTCAGCACATCCGCCTCAGGGAGGAAACATAACGGTAAACCTGATGAACTCATGTTATCTAATCCCCTACTGGAATACACTCTCTCTCTCTCTCTCTCCCTCTCTCTCTCTGTCTCTCTCTCTCTCCCCCTCCCTCTCTCTCTCTCTCTCTCTCTCTCTCTCTCTCTCTCTCTCTCTCTCTCTCCTCTCTCTCTCTCTCTCTCTCTCTCTCTCTCTCTCCCCCTCTCCCTCCCTCTCTCATTGGCACATCCTAGCAGAGCCTTGGCATGCTAACTTCAATAAGAGCGCTTTTTATCAGCACCACGCCTCACTGATGAATCTTTTATCTCCACGTGAACCCGGTGATTATGTCACACCGGCTGAGACCTGAGCATTAGAGTCAATAATTAATGCTATCCAAAGGAACATGGTCTGCAATAAGAGCGTCCATGCAGATAGAAGAGGACCCTGTGAGAAACATGATTAGTCAGAGGTGCAAGAAGACTGTAGGCCGGGGGATGCCGTGTATTTTAAATGCAACGTTTGAACCTCGGGTTACTGCCAGGGTCTGAAAAGCAAAGCCAATACAATAGCCGCGTTCACACTGCGGTACTTTTCCCACAAAGGTTCATGCGAACTTAGTTCATGATCGCGTTCACACCAAAAAGAGCCGGTACTAAAAGTAGTGCATGCGAACCTTTTTACCCGCTCCAAAGTCCCGCTAGAGAGCAGGGACTTTGGAGCGGCTCTTTTGTGAGAAAAGAGCTATATTCCTGTTTGGCTGGGCGGATCGCAAACCACGCCCCGTAACACTCCCAAAGAGTTTTGTGAAGCCGCCATTTTATTATCCTCGCATTAGCATTATTAGCATTAGCATTAGCCCAGTGCAGAAACGCAGAGAGACTAACTTATGGCAACACAAAATAAAACATGGGAGCGGTGGAGATGAGGAGGTGTCGGCGTTCAGGCGATTTACTCGGAAGGCTTCAGTAGCAGCTGCTGGGACTCCCAGCAGCTGCTACTGAAGCCTTCCCCAACTCCGGGGACTTCCGGTCGGGGACTTTGGGAAGTGGTTTTCGGCCTGCCAGTAAACCCAAAGCAGAAGAAGAAGTGACGTCAGCGGCTTCATTTGCCTAATCCACCCTCAGGGACTTTTCCGGTGTGAACGCGATCTGAACTTCGTATGAACCTTTGTGGGGAAAGTACCGCAGTGTGAACGCGACTAAAGTGCCTTCAACTTCAAATGCTTAGGTTGCAAAACAAGTCAGATTGTATAGAAGTCTATGAGGAAATGACCCTACATCCCTTGTCCTTATCCTATCCCCACTTGATAAGCACTTACTTAAATGACCCTACTTATCATTGAATAAGTAGGGTCACTTTCCTGGTGGTTAATGGTCTGGTAAAGTAGTTTCACTTTGTCTTCAAGTCAGTATGAGGTTCATGTTTTCCAATAATGGTCCCATTTAGATACAAAAACCACGTAAAATAAGTGCTTTAGGGCGGGGCTAGCTTTTGACAGACAGGTCACGATGATGATATCGTCCATTTCGGGGTGCTATCAATCTTTTCCTCTAACAACTTAGTGCCGAACCTCAGGGTCTGCAAAGCAAAGCCAAAACAAAGTGCCTTAAACTTCAAATGCTTAGGTTGCAAAACAAGTCAGATTGTATAGAAGTCTATGAGGAAATGAGCCGACGTACACTTTTCCCTATCCTTGTTCCTTATCCCACTTGATAAGTACTCAACCTACTTATTGATTGATAAGTACGGTCACTTTCCTGGTGTCCTAATGGTCTGATAAAGTAGTTTCGATGTTAATTTAGTAGGGGTGTAACGGTTCACAGAAGTCACGGTTCGGTACAACAAGAAAAAGCAAAAAAAATTCCCAAATGCGTAATTCCAGGTTTGTTGTTGTTTATTTTTGAACAGTAGCGCAAGTTTCAGTTTAAAAATAAGGAACTCTGACGTTTTGAATAATTAACTTTATTAAACAGTTACAAACAAACCACACACTCAGATGGCCAGAGTCTCTATAACGGCTGATGTCAAACTAAAAGGTTTCATCAAGCTGTAAAACTAAAAAGAATGTCTTACATCATAAATAATAAGAAAGTGTTTCCAGAGCGCAAAGTCGTTGAAAAACATTAAGCCAAAAGCTTCCGTTATTTATGTTGGTCTCTCGGCTCTCATGTCTCTTGGCTTCTTAAACACAGCGGGGATCAGCTGTTGATCAGCTGTTGTCTTTCGCCGGGCTCTGATTGGCTAATCTGGGTGATGCCTTCTGATATGATGTAGCATGTTTGGCGTGTTCCCATTAGCATACCGCACCGCTATCGAACAACGCCGACACACCACCCCTCGTCGGATCCACCACTCGCACACCTCATCGTTGTTGTAGTCCACAGGGAACCCGAAATGTTCCCACAGCTGATTTAAGAGAAGCAGGTGGGTTCTAGCTCCTGTGTGTTATCTGAACTCGCCATACTAACTTTTCTTCTTCTTGTATTTAGTTTGTTTTGTTGTTGTGTTTCTTCTTGTTCTTCATTTGTTGTTTAAGGGTGGCAAACAGCTTTTAGACGCAATACCGCCCCCTGGAGTATAAATAGTGTAGTGCATGCTGCCCTGAAGGACAGACTTTTTTCCCACTCGTAAAAAAAAGGCGTATTCGCCGTGTGACTGCATGTGCCGAACCGTGACGTCCGAACCGTGACGGTACGGGACGAATACGGATACCGTTACACCCCTATAATTTAGTGAATGATAGTCCCTATTTAGATCAAATAAACGTACACAAAGATATGTCGTTATGAGTCTATGAGTTTTGCCAGCGCCATGCCAGTGTCGATTCTGTTTGGCCTCGTGTTCATCCTTTTAAGAAGTACACAACGTTGCCCCTGAGCACTTGTGAGTGTGTGTGTTTCTGGGATCCCTCATCTTTCATTTACATGGTCAAAACACTGAAGTTCAGTAATTGGATGGACATGTGTAGCATAACTCAAGCCAAGTTTACCTCACCCCGCGTGCCCTCAGGCAAGGTCTGAGCATAGATTAACAAAACTGTCTGCAGAACTCTACGCTGGGGCTTTTAATGTGAAACCCAATAGTTTCAGGGTCAACGGATCTCTGACAGCACGTCTGGATGTTTTATTCACTGCCAGGGAGGAGGCTGGACACACACTTGCAGCTCCAGACAAGTCCATCAACAGCTTTTTATTTTTCAGCTGTGTGGGAAATAGTTGAGTACAAATACTTTGCTCCTGTACTTAAGTACATTTTTCTGGTATCAGTACTTTACTCTGTTCTGATTACTTTTTACTTTGACTTCTTACAGGTTGAACACAAACACCTGGTCTCACACCCTCTTCTAAAAGGGTTACATTAATAATCTTTTTTCTCAAAGGAATGATAAACCTGTGAGTTGGATGTAGAAAAGTCAGAATCAATTTAGATGTTTTTTATTTTAATTCAAATTCAGATTGAACACAGTAAAAAACTGTAAATTATAGTGTCCGTCCAAAAATTATGTTGTACTTAGAGTGAAAACTAACCTTGGATGATGGTAAGGTAGACTAAAAGCTTTAGGAATCCAAAGTACAACATATACTAAGTACCCTGTATCAAGATTGATGCAAAACAAGTGAAATTTGACCTTTTTAGAAAAAAAACTCCTCCTCTGAGGTGATTTGGGTTGGAATGGGCATTTTTACCGTTTCTCTGGAACCCATTGGTCGATTTTGGTGATTGACATCTCTTTCTGACCGTTAGAGCCAATAGAAATCGAAGGGGAATCTCCACATACACACACACTAGCATTGAGAAATGAGAGCAATGCGCACACAGTTTTGCATGAGAGTGAACCTTTCTCTAGCTCTGACATCTGGAAACGGAAAAGCAAGTTTATTTCTTACGGATTATCAGAAATCATTCAAAGGATCACAGACACATTGGATTAACCTCTGGATTAACTTCAGCAGCGTTTTTATTGTATTAATGCCATTGAAGACCACTTTTGACCAGACAACGACCAAGGTGGGCCATGTAGCCGGTTTTAGATACCTAGCGCCACATGTTTTGATGTCTGTTCTTGTTAACATCTTCGCAAGTTCTTATCATGGAATGATGATGTATGTACCCATCGATTCTGTGCCATCTCACGATGCAATCGATATGTTGGACGTGAGGTTAAGATAAGTAATAAGGGTGTTATGAGTGAGTTTCTGGGCAGTAATTTTTTCGCTCGTTGCTAATTCAGAGAATGAGCGTTAGCATTGTGGGTTTAAAATTCAATTAGCTGAGTTTCTTCATTACATGGATATAAAACATTCATAGTTTATTAAATATTAAGAAGCCCTCAGACGCTGTTTCCTGCAGATGACTTACTTTCACTTGAGTATGAAGTTTAGTCAGTACTTCTACTTTCACCAGAGTATTTTTAAACACGAGTACTTCTACTTGAGTAAAGGATGCGTGTGCTTTTCTCCGGTGACGCATTATGCAACAGATTGAAACTTGGAGTCAGTTCACTGAGCAGAGCCATGACTTTAATAAACTAAAGCTGCCGATCCAAAAGAGAAATGAATAATAATTCAAATATGGTGTCAGACTGTCACGCTGAAGTTCTGCCGAACAGATCCTGTTGCAGCTCACACATCAGGTCTCAACATTTGTGTTTTTATTGCTGTCATGTTCAATCAGTTTCCTTGAGAATTGGGTCACCCCCTCTTCTCCTTCCTCGCCATCTCCATCTCCATCCTTCACTCCATGCGACACAAAGAGGTCCTCCCTGAGACATAAACCATGCTGTTAATTAAAATATTCCTCAGTAGGCATCTGTGCAGTAATCTGTGTTCCCCTGCATCCGAACGGCACTTGGATCATTTGACTAAGGCACGACTACCCATGCATTAATGAATGTATAATCATCCATATAGTGCTCACAGAGGAGAGAGATGGAAGGAAGAAGGGGGTACAGAAAGATTGATTGTTAATAGTTTTATGACTGATAAACAAAGCAATCGATCAATCTGTGCGAGGCTCTAACGCGGGGTTTCTGGACGGTTGGGAATAATTTGTCGTCTCGCGGTGTTAACCCTTCAGAGCGTGGAGGATGTGGATTAATTGTGAAATGGGTGAGAGGGATGGGTGATGCAGAAATGATTAACGCTGCAGTTAGGCTGCGCCACAAACATAACAGCTGCAGTAAACGTCTGAACGGATATGAATGATTTTGTCTCTGAGCGCAAGTGTGTGTGTGTGGGTTGTTGTGTGTGTGTGTGTGTGTGGGTCGTCGTGTGTGTGGGTCGTGGTGTGTGTGTGTGTGTGGGTCGTTATGTGTGTGGGTCGTTGTGTGTGTGTGGGTCGTTGTGAGTGTGGGTCGCTGTGTGTGTGTGTGTGTGTGTTGTGTGTGTGTGTGTGTGTGTGTGTGTGTGTGTGTGTGTGTGGAGCAGAGAGGATGTGAAATAGGATGTGTGAATCCCAATGAATGTTTTTAGCGAGACGAGTAAGTCCTGATTCTCTTTAAACCACGATCCTCTTGATCAGGCTTTAAACAAAACTACAAATGCACATTTTCCGGGGAATATTTTTCCACAAAAACAAAAAAATGTTCACACTGAAAGTGTCCCAGCAGAGGCCAGATCATGAGACCATCTGCAACGTCCCATCTGGGAGAGTCTATCATAAATGTTGATTTGGCCGAGAACACACACGCTCTAAACATAGTGCACTTTGCCAACGAGACAGTTGCCAAGACGATGGAAAACATTCGCACAGTTTTCACAGCTAATTGTGAAACATCATCATTAGGAGAGGGCGAGAACGCCACATCTGTGAAGGCAGCATCAAATAACAAGCACAGCTTTAGTCAGACGGACTGTTCAGCGATATATCGAAGGGCATGGAGGGGACAGGAGTCCTTTCCTTTCATCCCCTTTATCTAGATTGGTCTTTGTGGTCTCGAAGGAGCATCAAAATAATGTAGCGATGGACAGTAGACGTACAGGTTGTTGTGAAATACAAATTTAAAGAGGCCCCATTCTGCTTTTTGGGGTTTCCCCTCTCCTGTAGTGTGTTATATAGTTTTTTTGTCCATGTAAATGGTCTGCAAAGCCTCCCACACACTCGATTTGACCACATCTGTACCAGAGTGACATCACTATGTAACATTCACGCTTCTATTAGCTAGCGCTCCAACACATTGTACGTGATAGGCTAAGGGGCGGGACATCTCTAAGCTAAAAATCACACATACTGATATACACCTGAACATCAGCAGGAGAGGACTCTTTAAAGTAGAGACACAACATACTGATATACACCTGAACATCAGCAGGAGAGGACTCTTTAAAGTAGAGACACTACATACTGATATACACCTGAACATCAGCAGGAGAGGACTCTTTAAAGTAGAGACACTACATACTGATATACACCTGGACATCAGCAGGAGAGGACTCTTTAAAGTAGAGACACTACATACTGATATACACCTGAACATCAGCAGGAGAGGACTCTTTAAAGTAGAGACACGACATACTGATATACACCTGAACATCAGCAGGAGAGGACTCTTTAAAGTAGAGACACTCCATACTGATATACACCTGAACATCAGCAGGAGAGGACTCTTTAAAGTAGAGACACTACGTACTGATATACACCTGAACATCAGCAGGAGAGGACTCTTTAAAGTAGAGACACTACGTACTGATATACACCTGAACATCAGCAGGAGAGGACTCTTTAAAGTAGAGACACTACATACTGATATACACCTGAACATCAGCAGGAGAGGACTCTTTAAAGTAGAGACACTACATACGGATATACACCTGACCATCAGCAGGAGAGGACTCTTTAAAGTAGAGACACTACATACTGATATACACCTGAACATCAGCAGGAGAGGACTCTTTAAAGTAGAAACACTACATACTGATATACACCTGAAACATCAGCAGGAGAGGACTCTTTAAAGTAGATACACTACACACTGATATACACCTGAACATCAGCAGGAGAGGACTCTTTAAAGTAGAGACACTACATACTGATATACACCTGAACATCAGCAGGAGAGGACTCTTTAAAGTAGAGACACTACATACTGATATACACCTGAACATCAGCAGGAGAGGACTCTTTAAAGTAGAGACACTACATGCTGATATACACCTGAACATCAGCAGGAGAGGACTCTTTAAAGTAGAGACACTCCATACTGATATACACCTGAACATCAGCAGGAGAGGACTCTTTAAAGTAGAGACACTACGTACTGATATACACCTGAACATCAGCAGGAGAAGACTCTTTAAAGTAGAGACACTACATACTGATATACACCTGAACATCAGCAGGAGAGGACTCTTTAAAGTAGAGACACTCCATACTGATATACACCTGAACATCAGCAGGAGAGGACTCTTTAAAGTAGAGACACTCCATACTGATATACACCTGAACATCAGCAGGAGAGGACTCTTTAAAGTAGAGACACTACATACTGATATACACCTGAACATCAGCAGGAGAGGACTCTTTAAAGTAGAGACACTACGTACTGATATACACCTGGACATCAGCAGGAGAGGACTCTTTAAAGTAGAGACACTACATACTTATTTTACTTGTAAACTTCTTCATATCAGAAGGAAATATTGTACGTATTTATTACAGTTTTGTATCGACTGTCAAGTATAAACCATCTATCTCCAGATGTGTTGATTTTGAAGACAGGAACATAGGCTTGTGATAGACTGAATAATTCAATGTGTGTTTAAGAAATTCTATTACGCTCAAAAACAAAACAAATCCTCTTGAAAGAGCTTATGTATGGCCACACCGCTTTAAAGAGGACCGTGACCAGTACACCACGGGCAAGTCAGCAGGTAACAGCTGTAACCTCTGGGAATCAAAGCTCCAGAAAATCAAACCTTGAGTACTTTATAACCATTTGACTGTTAATAAAGTTTATTTAAAAAGCTCAGCAGAATTCAGCAGAATGACTTCCCTCCACCAAGGACGTTATTTCTTTGTTTCAGGTTGTTTTCGGGTCTCTGTGTCAGCGGGGTTTCATGGAAATGACTTGCTTTCTCTTTATAAAACTTGGCAGAAGAGTGAAGCATGAACCAAAGAAGAATCCATTAATTTCTGAGCGAATTCAAATGAAATTATTTCTCACTTTTGTAAACATCCTTGGAGAGGTCATCGCTCAGCATTGCTTTAATATTCCCACCTGTTCATTTGTTTGATTTTAATTAAACCATCTTGTTTGTGCACAGACCATTACTGTTTTTCCACCTGGTATTTATGGACTGCACAATAATGAAAACAATAAATTAAATATTCTTTCTATCAAATAATGCATTATCAAACCAACTGCATATTAATCTACATATCCAAGTCTGAGTTGCCCAAACAGTGACTCTCCTGCCACGAGGAAATTAGCATTTAAATTGGACAACATCCTTTCATGTGTACAAGGGCGGCTGGGCAGCGAGAAGTCGCCTAGTGTCACTCTGAGAGGGAAAATATGATGTGTTTGCATTACATTTTGGTCATGACTGTTAGCAGAGAGGGCACAAGTACACATCCTTTACCCAAGAAGAAGTGCAGATACTCGTGTTTAAAAGTACTCTGGTGAAAGTAGAAGTACTGAATAAACTTCTTTACTCAAGTAAAAGTAAAGAGGCTTTGAAGTGTACTTCAGTAAAAAGTACCCATAGCTAGCAGCTGCTTTAAAGAGTACCTGACCTCCCTTTATATTAATAGAACAATAATGTCATTGTTAGCTAATGAATGTTTCCATGGTGACCAACGGCAACATGACAACGCTTTCCATTGGTCCCTCTTCTTTAGAGAAGACCAGGAAGTGATGGATACACGGATCGTGTTCCAACCAATAGGCACGCAGTGACTCTAAAGAATAATGACCACGCACCAAACACACATTCAGACTAAAGGAACCAGCTGTTTGGGAAATGAGAGAAGTAGAAAGTACATGTATTTGAGTTCAACATGTAAGAAGTAGAAAGTACATGTATTTGAGTTCAACATGTAAGAAGTAGAAAGTACAGGTATTTGGGTTCAACATGTAAGAAGTAGAAAGTACAGGTATTTGAGTTCAACATGTGAGAAGTAGAAAGTACAGGTATTTGAGTTCAACATGTAAGAAAGTAGAAAGTACAGGTATTTGAGTTCAACATGTAGAGAAGTAGAAAGTACAGGTATTTGAGTTCAACATGTAAGAAGTAGAAAGTACAGGTATTTGAGTTCAACATGTAAGAAGTAGAAAGTACAGGTATTTGGGTTCAACATGTAAGAAGTAGAAAGTACAGGTATTTGAGTTCAACATGTGAGAAGTAGAAAGTACAGGTATTTGAGTTCAACATGTAAGAAGTAGAAAGTACAGGTATTTGGGTTCAACATGTAAGAAGTAGAAAGTACAGGTATTAGAGTTCAACATGTAAGAAGTAGAAAGTACAGGTATTTGAGTTCAACATGTAAGAAGTAGAAAGTACAGGTATTTGAGTTCAACATGTAAGAAGTAGAAAGTACAGGTATTTGAGTTCAACATGTAAGAAGTAGAAAGTACAGGTATTTGAGTTCAACATGTGAGAAGTAGAAAGTACAGGTATTTGTGTTCAACATGAGAGAAGTAGAAAGTATAGGTATTTGGGTTCAAAATGTAACAAGTAGAAAGTACACTCTCTCTCTCTCTCTCTCTCTCTAAAAATGTAAGAAGTAAAATTAAAAACTCAGAATAATAATAATAATAATAAGTAGTGGAGTAAAGTACTGATACCAGACAAATGTACTTAATACAGTAACAAAGTATTTTTACTCCACTACTTCCCCCCTCTTGTTGTTTTGTTGTTCATCTATTTTTGAGAGGGGCCAAAAGTAATCCGTACATGTTGGTCCTGACTGCGAGAGAAGGTGTTTGCCAGCAGCCAATAAAGCGAACATGACACCAAACTGTCAGTTTCTCTTCTCTCCACGTTACAGCAGCAGGTGAGGAAACTATCGGGGGCAAAACCTCTGCTGACAGTGAGTCAAAGTGACAGACGAATCACACTGAACATCCACACAAATCCCAAACTACAGAGCGCCAACACATTCAGTTTCACTCCGTTTCATCACCCTGCTCCCCCTCCATTCCTCACCTTAACTCACCCCTCACTACAAGAAAATACAAATCTTGCCAAGTATATTTGTCTAATTGCTAGTCAGAATATGTTGTTACACTTGATATTAACCTAATGACTTATGTCTTGTTTTTAGACAAGGCATCTTAACCCGTTAGATGCATAAGTGGCAGTGGCGGCCGGCCCATAGGGGCGCTAGGGGCGCCACCCCACCTCTTCACACATACAACAAAAAATATTAAAAAAGATTAGGGCTGTCAAGTTAACGCGTTAATAACGTGTTAACGCAAAAAACAAATGTAATGCCACTAATTATTTTGTGTATTTTTTTCCCTCGGCCGCCCCGTAGTTTCAGAGCGCATCGAGTTTAAAATACCGTCTACAAGCTGATGCTGACAGCCCCGCTCCTGCCGCCCGCTTGTGGCAGACCACACTTCCACGCTCACCGGCAGGCACCGGCTGGCCATCGGGAGGACCGGGAGGGTGTGTGTATGTGTGGCCCGAGCGAGCGAGAGAGAGACCTTACGTGCATTACCGTACCGCAGTGTGAACGCGGCTATTGTTGTTGTTAGCATCTGGTGCTAGCTAGCTGCGCTAACGGATAGAAGGAGCTGTTTAAATGAAAACAGAGGAGCGCCCTATCCACACAACTGCACCGAGCACTTGACTTGATGCAGGAAGCAGACAGCGGGACGTTGAGGAGAAGTCAGCACACTCAGCAACATGATTGCAGCGTCCAGGCAGCTCCCGTTCGAACATATGCCTGAGTTGCACATAGCTCCAACGATCACACACACACACACACACACACACACACACACACACAACACACACACACCACACACACACACTACACACACACACACACACACACCCACACCATTTGTATTGTATGAGAGGTTCCAGGTTGTTGTGTTTAATATTCATGAGAATATTTGTCATTGTTCAAATGATAATAAACATGAGCATAAAGCATATTTGTCCACTCACATGTTGATAAGAGTATTAAAAACTTGAAAAATATTCCTCTAAGGTACATTTAGAACAAATAAAAAATGTGCGATTAATTTGCGATTAATCGCGATTAACTATTTTAATCGACTGACAGCCCTAAAAAAAATATAAAATAAAAAAATAAATGTAAATCTTTTTTTTTAAATATATATATTTTAGATTTTTCTTTTTAATGAACAAGGTAAATATCATACAATTGGTATCAGTAAAATGTATAATCTACAATACAATCTCATTTAAAATGGTGTTACAATGTCTAAAGTTACTGATAAGTCACATGTTTCCTGCCTGGCCTTGCCCGTGGCATTAGTTAATCATTACCGGGCGCCGTGCAAGGAGCCCCCGAGCCAAACAGCAGCAACCAGCACGTTGCAAAAGTCTCGATAGTAAACTGTGCCGCCGAAACATAAGCCAATCAGCGCCGTCAAATATTTTGGTCACGAGGGCGCACTTACGTGGCGCCCACGTTGGCGCCCACGTTGGCGCCCACGTTGCGCTTACGTGCGTTGGCGTGAGTTGTAAAATATATCAACAGCCCCACCAAAAATATTTTCCACCAGCCGCCACTGGTAAGTGGGTATCCTTTGACCCGGTGAGGTGGTTTTCTTGAAGTATCTTTGTAATTACATTTTTTTATCATTTCATATTCCAGCTCTTCCTCAAAAAAAGGAGAAGAGATGAGTTTTGAAAAGGGACTGGAATACTGTGAGGGTCTCAGAATAGCGGAGATCTTTGCATCGATATGTTCAAAACTACTCAGTTCAATCAGGAGAGACGGTTTTGATGTAAGAATACATATTTATTGCAAAGATACACAAATGAATGTAATGGTGATTTTGGCGATTAAGCCCCGTTCAGGAAGTATCATTCAGAGGGGAACACCGATTTAAACCCCCCACCAGGGTGGTGGTGGTGAATGGATGGTTGGGTTCGGTCTGAAGGGGAGGGGCTTAGCTTGACCCTGGTGGTGGTGAATGGATGGTTGGGGTCGGTCTGAAGGGGAGTGGCTTAGCTTGACCCTGGTGGTGGTGAATGGATAGTTGGGTCAGGTCTGAAGGGGAGGGGCTTAGCTTGACCCTGGTGGTGGTGAATGGATGGTTGGGGTTGGTCTGAAGGGGAGGGGCTTAGCTTGACCCTGGTGGTGGTGAATGGATGGTTGGGTTCGGTCTGAAGGGGAGGGGCTTAGCTTGACCCTGGTGGTGGTGAATGGATAGTTGGGTTCGGTCTGAAGGGGAGGGGCTTAGCTTGACCCTGGTAGTGGTGTATGGATAGTTGGGTTCGGTCTGAAGGGGAGGGGCTTAGCTTGACCCTGGTGGTGGTGAATGGATATATTGGGTTCGGTCTGAAGGGGAGGAGCTTGACCCTGGTGGTGGTGAATGGATGGTTGGGTTTGTTCTGAAGGGGAGGGGCTTAGCTTGACCCTGGTGGTGGTGAATGGATGGTTGGGTTTGTTCTGAAGGGGAGGGGCTTAGCTTGACCCTAGTGGCGGTGAATGGATGGTTGGGTTCGGTCTGAAGGGGAGGGGCTTAGCTTGACCCTGGTAGTGGTGTATGGATAGTTGGGTTCGGTCTGAAGGGGAGGGGCTTAGCTTGACCCTGGTGGTGGTGAATGGATATATTGGGTTCGGTCTGAAGGGGAGGAGCTTGACCCTGGTGGTGGTGAATGGATGGTTGGGTTTGTTCTGAAGGGGAGGGGCTTAGCTTGACCCTGGTGGTGGTGAATGGATGGTTGGGTTTGTTCTGAAGGGGAGGGGCTTAGCTTGACCCTAGTGGCGGTGAATGGATGGTTGGGTTCGGTCTGAAGGGGAGGGGCTTAGCTTGACCCTGGTGGTGGTGAATGGATATATTGGGTTCGGTCTGAAGGGGAGGAGCTTGACCCTGGTGGTGGTGAATGGATGGTTGGGTTTGTTCTGAAGGGGAGGGGCTTAGCTTGACCCTGGTGGTGGTGAATGGATGTGGGTGTTTGAAGGGGAGGGGTGCTTGACCCTGTGCGTGAAGGATGGGGGTCGTCGAGGGGGGGGCTTAGCTTGACCCTGGTGGTGGTGAATGGATGGTTGGGGTTCGGTCTGAAGGGGAGGGGCTTAGCTTGACCCTGGTGGTGGTGAATGGATAGTTGGGGTCGGTCTGAAGGGGAGGGGCTTAGCTTGACCCTGGTGGTGGTGAATGGATAGTTGGGGTCGGTCTGAAGGGGAGGGCTTAGCTTGACCCTGGTGGTGGTGAATGGATAGTTGAGTTCGGTCTGAAGGGGAGGGGCTTAGCTTGACCCTGGTGGCGGTGAATGGATGGTTGGATTTGGTCTGAAGGGGAGGGGCTTGGCTTGACCCTGGATTCAGAGGGACGGGAGGTGAAAAGGGGGGGAGGAGGGTTGCGTAGAGTCACCTGAAATGACAGCTGTCAGAGGGGGGAGAGCAGACTTAAAAGGTTTGGCAGAGCGCTATGATAGGCTCTTGGGAATAGAGCGAAGTGATTGGTTATGCTGGCGAGTCACGCCCCAGATCACTTATTGAGAGGAGAGAGAGTAGTTACATGGGAATAGCAAATGAAGAGTAAAGACGGTGTTCCTGGTTGAACTTCATAACACAGAAAACGTCTTTTTTGTAACAATGTCTCTGATTCTGGTCAAATATAGTTTAAAATAAGTTTCCCCAGCTAAACACAAGATCTCATTTAATCTAAATATCCCATCTTTACCTCAAGAAATCTTACCAAGCCCTTCTGTACTCGTTCTATTGGCAGATTTGTGCACTTATTTCAAGTGAAAACAGCTTGATGTCATGATTGTTTAACTTGTTTTTCAGCATTTCTTCCAGCGCTCACCCTCCGTTTCTCTCTCTTTTCTCTCAAACCGAGCGTGGGGCGTTTTTTTTAGAAGAACAGCGGTTTACAAAAACAATGTTCAAATGTTCAAACATGAAGAACCCCCGGGGGCAGCGAGCTATTGATCGCTCAGGATCAATGCCTTTTAGTTCTTTCGTGTTTAAAAAGCAGTCCTCGGTGTTCACATTAGGAGGCAGACTAATTAAACGGTGCAACAAAGAGATGTGGTGCTGATCAAAGCTCAGCCTCCTGTCATGAATATTTCATCTGCAATAGTTTGTATTCATAAAACCATCCGACTGACCTCAGCCGACTCCTCGATGCAGCCATGGCAGCCTCTGGGCGTTTGGGTTTTGTTCTGCCGACAACATACGGCATGCTTTTGTGTACAAGTGCACTGCGAAACATTTTCACCCTAACAAGCATCGTCGTAACAAAAATCGTTCTCATCCTTGAAATAACAAGATGTGTTTTCCTCCTGCACTGGCTGCTCCAAAAACAAGTTCAACAATAATGAAAACAAGGTGTGTTCACTCGAGTACAACAGTCTGCCAATAGAACAAGTGAACATTAGAAGGGATATTTAGATCAATCACATCTTGTAATTAGCCGGAGAATTCATGTTGAACTATATTTGACCAGAAGCAGGACATGTTGCGTTTCAATTTAAGCCGCCAATGCTCAAAGGTTTTCTGTTTTCCGTTACGGTACGTCCACACAGCAGCTTTTCGAAAATCTGGAAGATCTTGGAGCTGGGCGTGTCTGACAGCTTGGGGATTTTTTGCGATCAACGCGACCAACAACCAATCACATGAATGTCCCGCCCCCGACATACAAAGCAAAAAACCCCGGGGATTTTATGCGAGCAATATATATATATATATAAACTCCCCAAACAGGCGAAACCCTACCAGTTCCCCCACTGCCTCTGCCCCCTCCCTCCATGCTGGTTCCTCCGGTTTGTGTCCCGGTAATAGTTCTGGTCGTAAAGAACCGGGTGATTTGCTACCGTAACTTCTCGTTTGGAATATGAGGAAGTGAACTGCGGTCTGGCTCTCCCTGCTTACACGCGGTTTGATTGGCTAGCGCTTCTACTGTCAGATTTGCATAAACGTGTTTGATTGGCTGGCGCTTCCAGCTCAGCTTCAAAAGTTGAACATGCTCAACTTTGGATCCTGGACATCCTGGAAATCTTCGCTTCGCTCCCCCACAATGCAGTTCGGCGAAAAGCGAGGCAAAGTGACGTCATCCCCGTTCAGAGTCAACGGGCAGAGAAGCGTTGGAAGCGGTGGAAGATTCTTCTGAAGCTGCCGTGTGGACGTACCGTTAGTTGGTGATTTTCTACCATGTAAAAAAATATGTGAAAATAAGATGATTTGACTTAACAAGACGATGCGTTGTCTAAATCAACACCTCCATCAGGTGGACAGACATATTCTGACAATTATACGTGGCAATATTTTGAGTTTCTGTGTAGTGCTTTGCTTTGACCTTTAACAGAGATACTGTAAAATAAGTTATGTCTTCATATGTTTAAGTTGAACGGTGTAGTCATTCAAAAGCAGAGCGTTTCTCACCTGTCGGTCCTTTTCAAAGATGCCAGAAGAAGTCTGCTCAAACGGGAGCAGGTGGAAGCGACACATTTTACAGCACTTCACAAATCAACAGCATACGCCGGTAGAATCACACTTGTCAGACGCACGTCTTACAAGCTTTGAGAAAATAGACAACAGCTTTTCACACAACAGTCTGCCGTCACATCTGTACTGCTCACCTATTTCCTTTGACTTCCACTCGAGCTCAAACGGCTTGTTTGAATCCAAGCAAATATGTTTTCACTTTGGAATATGTTTCTTAAAGTGGTTTGTTGCAGCGCGCTTTCAGTGTTCTTCATCGACCGCGTCTCTCTTCATGTTAAGCAGTAATGGAATGATGAGAAAACGCCAGTCCTCATCTTTACCCCTGATGTCATACGGATACCAAGTGGAGAAGGTGAAGTCGGCTATGTGCGGGGGAAACTTCTGAAGAGTGGGAGTCAGGACTCAGAGAGGCACGAGGAGAGCCGGAGCTCTGATGGCAAACACTGACGGTTTATCTGGAGCTTCGGCCGAAGAATTCACGAGACGTGTCACGGGCCACGGTTTGACCACACGGTCGAGATGCCACCATCAACTCTGAAGAACTCGACCCCAGACCCGTGTGTTCAGCTAGTTCAGAGAGAATCATCAATCAATCAATCAATGTTCATTTATATAGACCAATATCACACATGTTACATTTGTCTCAGTGGACTTCACAGTTTGTACAGAATATCAGTATGACAATACGACACCCTCTGTCCTCAGACCCTCTGTCCTCAGACCCTCTGTCCTTAGACCTTCTGTCCTCAGACCCTCTGTCCTCAGACCCTCTGTCCTTAGACCCTCTGTCCTTAGACCCTCTGTCCTCAGACCCTCTGTCCTTAGACCCTCTGTCCATACACCCTCTGTCCTTAGACCCTCTGTCCTTAGACCGTCTGTCCTCAGACCCTCTGTCCTTAGACCCTCTGACCTTAGACCCTCTGTCCTTAGACCCTCTGTCCTCAGACCCTCTGTCCTTAGACCCTCTGTCCATACACCCTCTGTCCATACACCCTCTGTCCTTAGACCCTCTGTCCTCAGACCCTCTGTCTTTAGACCCTCTGTCCTGAGACCCTCTGTCCTTAGACCCTCTGACCTTAGACCCTCTGTCCTTAGACCCTCTGTCCTTACACCCTCTGTCCTTACACCCTCTGACCTCAGACCCTCTGTCCTTAGACCCTCTGACCTTAGACCCTCTGTCCTTAGACCCTCTGACCTTACACCCTCTGTCCTTAGACCCTCACATCGTACAAGGAAACACTTCCAGAGAAAACCCACAGTTTAAAGGGAACATGGAGAAACCTCAGGGAGAGCAGCAGAGGAGGGATCCCTCTCCCAGGACGGACAGACGTGCAATAGATGCGTAAATGTGTAAATCGAAGAGAGAATACATTTGCAAATGTTTGGAAATGCATGTGTGTGTAATAGGAAGATGAATCCACTTCCACTGTGCATAACAAGACAGAATGATAGCACCTCTATCAGCTGACGCCAGCAGGCAGGAACAGGGAGACAGAACACTGAGCCCAGCAGCCAAGGTTACAGGTGCGAGTGCTCAGTCGGGACAGAACTGATACACCGGGTCAAGGTTTTGGGCCTTGGAGAATATTTCCCCACCATTATGTTAAAGGGCTTCAATCAATGTTCTAACCCACAAACCAAAATAAATAAAAATACATTCGTTTTAAGATGAGGAGATTGCTCAAACATAGAAGTTCGCCAACTTTTTTTAAGCGTAACTCTGTTTTTGGGCCAGCCTTCATAACATGAATGACCTTTTGTTGCCTATTTAAATACACGGGGGAATGCAAAGCTTATCCTCTGATTCGATTGGTTTATTACAAGAATATAACCTGTTTTGACCTATTTCTTGTGATAAGAAGAATAGCGTTCATAAAAAAAATTACAAGGAATTGGCTAAAGGATAATAACTTAATAAACGCACAATGGACGAACTTCGTAAATGAAATCTATGGAATGGAGAAAACAATGAACATTTGAAACCAAATGCAAATATTTGAGTTAAATAAAGAACAATATAATGAAGATTTATGAGGAACATGAGGTAAGAATTGACAATTAATGTGTATCTGAGTATTGATAGTGTATGCATTATTGTATTAGTATTGTTGTTTATGTATATATATGTGTTTATTTTGTCATGTATACTTTGTGAATAATTTCTTAAAATGTCGTTACACTCGATATAAAACCTATTAACTTGAAGGTCACCTGTCATGCTATTTGTAGGCAATAGCATATATATAAAAAATATATAAAAAAACATGTCTATGAAGTGTTTTTGCTCAAAATACCAAACAGATCACCCGTTCTAGCCACGCCTCATATCCCTCTGTTTCACTTCCTGTTTCAAAAGTGCTGATTTATGAGCTCATGCGGGACCCGGCAGCTACCGTCTAAACTAAATGCTGCCGTGATGAAACGCCATATCATGGATCATCAAGGATCTGAAACAGTCTGGAGCTCAAAGGCTTTCTCTCTTGCCGGTTACACCACAAGGTGAGTTCCTTTCTACTTCCTGCTTCTTCACACACATGCTCTCGAGCACAGGTTAGCTCTGAGTGTTAGCGATGCTAATGTAAACACCGACCATATTACGTCTAAAACAGTCGGGCATTGTTTCTGATAGCAGCTTTCTGATTGGCCCGTGGGTCCACATTTCAGATGTTACGTCATATCGGACGCAAATCTGGATCAGCTCCGTTGTTCCCCGTTTTTAGAGATTTGGGTACGGAGGAAAAGAGAGGGTTTATTTCCTGACGCTGCGTGAGTCCCCCGACGCACCGGGGACACATGTTGACGTAGAGAAGACATCACAAAGGGCATTTTGCATGATAGGTCCCCTTTAAATCTTGTTTAGGAAAATCACCAACTAACATCAGAAAACAGAAAACGTCTTCTCATTTCTGGCTTTTTTTGTAACAATTCTGGTCAAATATAGTTCAAAATAAGTTCTCCCAGTTAAATGCAAGATGCCATTTATCTAAATATCCCATCTTTACTTCAAAAAATCTAACCAAGACATTTTGTACTGTCCTATTGGCAGATTTGTTAAATTATTAAAAGCGAAAACACCTTGTTTTTATTATATATTTACTATATTTTTTCCAGTGTGGTATTTTACTCGCCTTAATGCCTTCCTCTTGGTGCAGAGTTGCATGTGTACACTGCAATATCACACACGTCCGTGTACACACCCAGCAAGACAGATGGCTGTGGATTATTTACACCGGGGATGGAAATGTTTTGAGGGGTTGTCATTTCAGAGACGCACGTTTTGACACGATGAACCTGCCGAGCTGCGAGTTTTCTGCAGCCGAGCCTCACATTCAGCTCTTGATTAATCCTGGAGATAGATGGGATAAATTGTCCCTTGCGTCTGTCTCTCCATTCATCTCACTCACCTCAAATACATACATAGTAGAAGTACAGACACTCGTGTTTAAAATGGTAAAAGTAGAAGTACTGACTAAACTTCTTTACTCAAGTCAAAGTAAAGAGGCTTTGAAGTGTACTTCAGTAGAAAGTACCCATAGCTAGCAGCTGCTTTAAAGAGTACCTGACCTCCCTTTATATCAATAGAACAATAATGTCATTGTCAATAGGTACGCAATGACTCTAAAGAATAATGATCACGCCACCCAACACACATTCAGACTAAAGGAACCAGCTGTTTGGGAAATGAGAGAAGTAGAAAGTACAGGTATTTGAGTTCAACATGAGAGAAGTAGAAAGTACAGGTATTTGAGTTCAACATGTGAGAAGTAGAAAGTACAGGTATTTGAGTTCAACATGTGAGAAGTAGAAAGTACAGGTATTTGAGTTCAACATGTGAGAAGTAGAAAGTACAGGTATTTGAGTTCAACATGTGAGAAGTAGAAAGTACAGGTATTTGAGTTCAACATGTAAGAAGTAGAAAGTACAGGTATTTGAGTTCAACATGTAAGAAGTAGAAAGTACAGGTATTTGAGTTCAACATGTGAGAAGTAGAAAGTACAGGTATTTGAGTTCAACATGTAAGAAGTAGAAAGTACAGGTATTTGAGTTCAACATGTGAGAAGTAGAAAGTACAGGTATTTGAGTTCAACATGTGAGAAGTAGAAAGTACAGGTATTTGAGTTCAACATGTGAGAAGTAGAAAGTACAGGTATTTGAGTTCAACATGTAAGAAGTAGAAAGTACAGGTATTTGGGTTCAACATGTAAGAAGTAGAAAGTACAGGTATTTGAGTTCAACATGTGAGAAGTAGAAAGTACAGGTATTTGAGTTCAACATGTGAGAAGTAGAAAGTACAGGTATTTGAGTTCAACATGTGAGAAGTAGAAAGTACAGGTATTTGAGTTCAACATGTGAGAAGTAGAAAGTACAGGTATTTGAGTTCAACATGTAAGAAGTAGAAAGTACAGGTATTTGAGTTCAACATGTAAGAAGTAGAAAGTACAGGTATTTGAGTTCAACATGTAAGAAGTAGAAAGTACAGGTATTTGAGTTCAACATGTGAGAAGTAGAAAGTACAGGTATTTGAGTTCAACATGTGAGAAGTAGAAAGTACAGGTATTTGAGTTCAACATGTGAGAAGTAGAAAGTACAGGTATTTGAGTTCAACATGTGAGAAGTAGAAAGTACAGGTATTTGAGTTCAACATGTAAGAAGTAGAAAGTACAGGTATTTGAGTTCAACATGTAAGAAGTAGAAAGTACAGGTATTTGAGTTCAACATGTGAGAAGTAGAAAGTACAGGTATTTGAGTTCAACATGTGAGAAGTAGAAAGTACAGGTATTTGAGTTCAACATGTGAGAAGTAGAAAGTACAGGTATTTGAGTTCAACATGTGAGAAGTAGAAAGTACAGGTATTTGAGTTCAACATGTGAGAAGTAGAAAGTACAGGTATTTGAGTTCAACATGTGAGAAGTAGAAAGTACAGGTATTTGAGTTCAACATGTAAGAAGTAGAAAGTACAGGTATTTGAGTTCAACATGTGAGAAGTAGAAAGTACAGGTATTTGAGTTCAACATGTGAGAAGTAGAAAGTACAGGTATTTGAGTTCAACATGTGAGAAGTAGAAAGTACAGGTATTTGAGTTCAACATGTAAGAAGTAGAAAGTACAGGTATTTGAGTTCAACATGTAAGAAGTAGAAAGTACAGGTATTTGAGTTCAACATGTGAGAAGTAGAAAGTACAGGTATTTGAGTTCAACATGTAAGAAGTAGAAAGTACAGGTATTTGAGTTCAACATGTAAGAAGTAGAAAGTACAGGTATTTGAGTTCAACATGTGAGAAGTAGAAAGTACAGGTATTTGAGTTCAACATGTGAGAAGTAGAAAGTACAGGTATTTGAGTTCAACATGTGAGAAGTAGAAAGTACAGGTATTTGAGTTCAACATGTGAGAAGTAGAAAGTACAGGTATTTGAGTTCAACATGTGAGAAGTAGAAAGTACAGGTATTTGAGTTCAACATGTAAGAAGTAGAAAGTACAGGTATTTGAGTTCAACATGTGAGAAGTAGAAAGTACAGGTATTTGAGTTCAACATGTGAGAAGTAGAAAGTACAGGTATTTGAGTTCAACATGTGAGAAGTAGAAAGTACAGGTATTTGAGTTCAACATGTGAGAAGTAGAAAGTACAGGTATTTGAGTTCAACATGTGAGAAGTAGAAAGTACAGGTATTTGAGTTCAACATGAGAGAAGTAGAAAGTACAGGTATTTAGTTCAACATGTAGAGAAGTCAAAGTAAAACGTTTTTGGAAAAATAAGTAGTGGAGTAAAGTACTGACACCAGAAAGATGTGCTTCAGTACGAAGTATTTGTACTCTAATACTTCCCACCTCTGTGAATAACAGATACATGAATAAAAGTTACAGTGCAGTTCAAGATGTGAATAGTTCAATTAAAAGCAGCGACAAAAAGAAAAGTCTTCAGCCTGGATTTAAAAGTAGTCAGAGTTGCAGATATTTGGAAATATCCCGAACCAAATTCTCTCATTCCTCTACCCTTAGTCTTCCTGTGAAATTAGAGTTATTTTGACACTTTTCAAACCACATATTCCTTACAGCCTCTACATCATCTCTTTCACCAGTTTGCATCCCCTGACAACACACAGTATGGAAACTGATGTGAACACACACCTCTTTGCCAAAGCTCCCCTGGCACCACGCTGTAAAATAACACCTCCAAACCTCCTCCCCCCTCCCTCTCCCCCTCCTCCCCCCCTCCCCCCCTCTCACACCCGCCTCTTTTCCTCTCTCAGCACGGAGGAACAGCATGTTGGATTGTACAGGAGCTGCTAGGGTTTGACCTTTCTGGCTTTTCAAGGCCGATACTGGTGTTTTTGGACAAAGACTGCCGACAGCAAAACACTCAGGTTTGTTGACAGTGGAAAAACCTGTGGAACAGCCAGGAAAGAAAAAGAAAAATAAAACATTCATGTCGGACATTCAGCAGACCCATCTGTTTATCGTTTCTATCCCAGTTTGGCTATTAAGGAGGTAACTTTTTTACATTATGTTTTAATGTTATTATAGTTTTCCTTAAATAGTTCTCTATCTGTGTTTTACATGTTTGTTTAGCTTTTATGTATGCAACACAACATCAAGTTCAATTCCTCGTGCGTGTCCACCTACCTGGTGAAACGCCTGATTCTGTTTCGTTATGAGACTCTAGATACTGGCTGTTCTGTAACACCGATACAAATCAAGTTGTTATGAAGCGGCCCTCAGAAAATTCAAAAAGTATAATGACTTAAGTATAATAAACTTCTGCTTGTCTTACTTCTTAAATATATATGTTCAAATATATTACACAGTATTCATGTGTTAATAAGACCAATTTTCAAATAAATTCAGTCAATTAAAGTTGAAAACATGTTGAAGATGATCATAGAAAAGCCCAATAACACGTTGCCATAACAACCTTGAAATACACCCCTTATTTCCCCTTTTTATAATCAATCTGAAGCTTCTGTTTTAAGGAATGAGCTGCCAACACAATCAAGTAAACCTTACGGTACGTCCACACAGCAGCTTCAGACGAATCTTCCACGCTTCCACCGCTTCTGCCCGTTGACTTTGAATGGGGATGACGTCACTTTGCCTCGCTTTTCGCCGAACTGCATTGTGGGGGAGCGAAGCAAAGATTTCCAGGATGTCCAGGATTCCAAAGTTGAGCAATGTTCAATTTTTGAAGCTGAGCTGGAAGCGCCAGCCAATCAAACACGTTTATGCAAATCTGACAGTAGAAGCGGTAGCCAATCAAACCGCGTGTAAGCAGGGAGAGCCAGACCGCAGTTCATTTCCTCATATTCCAAACGAGAAGTTACGGTAGCAAATCACCCGGTTCTTTACGACCAGAACTATTACCGGGATACAAACCGGAGGAACCAGCATGGAGGGAGGAGGCAGAGACAGTGGGGAAACTGGTAGGGTTTCGCCTGTTTGGGGAGTTTATATATATATATATATTGCTCGCATAAAATCCCCGGGGTTTTTTTGCTTTGTATGTCGGGGGCGGGACATTCATGTGATTGGTTGTTGGTCGCGTTGCTCGCAAAAAATCCCCAAGCTTTCAGACACGCCCAGCTCCAAGATTTCATGATTTTTGAAAAGCAGCTGTGTGGACGTACCGTAACGGACAGCTGTTTATTTCTTACAGCATTTTCAAGAATAAAGAATAATGTACATTTGATTGATTCTTCAACTTTTAACTGAACGTATGAGGCGATATACTTCTCGTGAGCGGCCCAGCCCTTCGTATATTTGTCTGTATGTGGCTCTCTGCTTTAAGGCTTTGCTAAGAGTCAGATCCGACACATAAACATAAATACATTCTCAGAGATATGCCCTGGCAGGAAACTGTAATATCAGAGGCTCGACTGACCGATATCTGACAGCCTTCATCGGCGCAGGATATTGGGTTAAACCAAAAGTGTACAAGCCAGAAAAACCCTGACAGGATGTGCTCTCTCACTCCTATTTTGTCTCGTTCTCTCTCGCCCTTGCACCTCGCCAGCTGCCTCCAACACAGTAATGACAGTTTTATCAGTTTAACCACGTTTGCCATCTCCAGAATTGGGCTTCTCTCCAGTCCTTTCTGCTGTGTGCTCAGCTAAAAAAGAGACACTAACAAGAGCCCCTTGTATATCCATTATGGAGCTCCATCGTGCCGCTGTACTGTGTATATATATTCTGAAACATGTCCAAGTTTAACATATGGAGCCCGCCTGCCAACACCTATTTCACCGACACTTGGTTCTTTCCAACTACAACTTGATTGTGATGTGTGTGTTTTCGGGGTTGTGGGAGCCAGGTAGAGATTTGAAAAGGAAAAAAATCACACTATAAATCATACAAATGAGTTCCAGGTGTGCCTGATTGATTTTCAAGAACAATTCCAAAACATAATAAAAGAGGTTTGGCCGTATTGCGTCATGGTTACAGAAAAGTGAATCCCAGATCAGATGCACGCTGAAGGCTCTTTGAGCAGTTTTTCTCTCACCGTTATGTTCAATGTTTGTTTCTCATGTGTTGTGTCTTGATATGTGTCTGTCGATGTTACACATGCAGCTGCTGGGATGCAAGGAGCATTTCAGACTTGATCTGATCATTAAAGTATTATCGTGTCATAGTGTTGTAGTCGAGACCAAGACATTACCAAGACTTTAAAGGTGGGGTAGGTAAGAACGGAGAAACCAGCTCGAGCGCGCTAAAACTTGAAAGTACGCAACGGAAAAAAATCTGCCCCTTCCTTCAGACTTCCTCACAGAGCCCCTCCCCCAACACACACGAACGCGCACATGACCAATGAGGGCACGAGATCAGTTTGTGCACAGATGGAAGGCTGACAGGCAGGTAGGCCATCCAGTTACTTTAGCCGGCTCAGATGATTGATCGTGCTTTTCACAGCGCCACGGCTTTCACAGATGAGATTTTTTATGGATTTTTTGTCAAAGCATTTAATGTATTCATTGCTATCGGGATGTTAAGAGCATTCCATGGAATATAACAAGTGTTTCTGAAGTGAATTACCTACCCCAACTTTAAGGGATCGAGACCAAGTCAAGACCAAGGCCAAGGCAGGGCAAGACCGAGTCAAGACCGGATAGTAGCAAGACCAAGCCTTTAAGAGTTGAGACCAGAGGACCAAGCCTTTAAGAGGTTGAGACCAAGACAAGACCAAGCCTTTAAGAGGTCGAGACCAAGACAAGTCCAACCCGCTGCGTTTCCACTGCAGCGGGTAGCTCGCTTTAAGCGTGCAGAGCCGTGCCGAGCCGTGCCGAGCCGTGCGAGCCGTGCCGAGCCGTGCTGGGCCCGTTTTTGGTTGCGCTTCCACTAGGCCTAGTTTTGGCCCGGGGCTACTTTTTCACCTTTTTTCTTGCCCAACTAAATTGTGGTTCTAGGGCCAGGAACAACCAGGCTGAGAGGTTGAGACCAAGACAAGACCAAGCCTTTAAGAGGTCGAGACCGAGTCAAGACCAAGCCTTTAAGAGGTCGAGACCAAGACAAGACCAAGACTTTAAGAGATCGAGACCAAGACAAGACCATGCCTTTAAGAGGTCGAGACCAAGACAAGACCAAGCCTTTAAGAGGTCGAGACCGAGTCAAGACCATGCCTTTAAGAGGTCGAGACCAAGACAAGACCAAGCCTTTAAGAGGTCGAGACCAAAATAAGACCAAGCCTTTAAGAGGTCGAGACCGAGTCAAGACCAAGCCTTTAAGAGGTCGAGACCAAGACAAGACCAAGCCTTTAAGAGGTCGAGACCAAGACAAGACCAAGCCTTTAAGAGGTCGAGACCGAGACAAGACCAAGCCTTTAAGAGGTCGAGACCGAGTCAAGACCAAGCCTTTAAGAGGTCGAGACCGAGTCAAGACCAAGCCTTTAAGAGGTCGAGACCGAGTCAAGACCAAGCCTTTAAGAGGTCGAGACCGAGTCAAGACCAAGCCTTTAAGAGGTCGAGACCAAGACAAGACCAAGCCTTTAAGAGGTCGAGACCAAGATAAGACCAAGCCTTTAAGAGGTCGAGACCAAGACAAGACCAAGCCTTTAAGAGGTCGAGACCAAGATAAGACCAAGCCTTTAAGAGGTCGAGACCAAGACAAGACCAAGCCTTTAAGAGGTCGAGACCGAGACAAGACCAAGCCTTTAAGAGGTCGAGACCGAGTCAAGACCAAGCCTTTAAGAGGTCGAGACCGAGTCAAGACCGGAACCAGACTACTGTGAATCCAACACTACACGATACATTTACAATACCATGTGTAAGATACCGGAGTCAATTTGATCTGAAAGATGCACATCATCATAAAAAGACACACACACATAAGATAAAATTCAACTTCATCATATTTATTGAAAAAGTGTTCCTTATCATATAAAAACAGTAACATTGAAAGAATATATATACATTTTACGGTATATAGGTCCAAGCAACAAACAAAAAACAAACCAACCAGGAACCACACACACACACACACACACACACACACACACACACACACACACACATCCCCAGCAACAGCCGTGGTCTCGACCATGGATGTATAATAAGAATGTTCCCGACTGGTCGAGACCTGTAGGTCCGAGACAAGACCAAATGCAGTCGATTCCGAGACAAGACCAGGACCGTTAAGAAGTGGTCTCGAGTACTACAACACTATCGTATCGTAAAATGAAAAGCCCTCTCACTGTGGTTCCTCCAAACCCCGTGTAAACATGTTCAGAGTTTGAATACCAAGTATAGTTCAGCTCAATAAAGTCTGAACTCTAATCTCGCCTCTTGAAGTCATCACTAGATCTGAACCAGCATGTAAACCGCAGGTCTAAATGTAACCCCCCTCCCTCTAAAGAAAGACTCCGGCTCTTTGCATAGAGGGCTGAGATGCAGACTTGCAGATTCTATTTCTGACGGGCCAGGCTCACATCATTGTTTGTTTTAGCAGGCCATGTATTTATAGGTGTCGAGGCCAGCAGAGAGACCGCAGAAGCTCCATAAATAATCTGTCCAGAGGGCCTCCAGACCAACAAGAAGCCCAGTCATTTCACAGGCCATTACCTGGAGGGAAGCAGGGTTTGGATTATTATAAATATCTGTTTTCTGCGACCAAAGCCGATGGAAATGCGCTGGAGGTCAATGGAAAAAAACTGAGGGAGATGTTTCAAGTTTCAAGGCTTTATTGTCGTTAGCTACAGTGAAGATATGGCAATGCAAAACTAAAGCCACAGGCTCCTCCGGCAGTGCAACATGAATATATATATATATAGGACAGTCTTTCTCAAACGTTTTCATACCAAGGACCACTTAGCCAATAAAAAAACACTCGCGGACCACCTAACTCCACAAATATAAAAAAACACATGGTTTTTCTAGAACAGATTACAAATCGCCTAAAAATGGTACAAACAAGTGGCAACATGTGTGACGAAGATGTTGCGCTGGGCTATTTCATGCAATCGAAAGTGAAACTTAAGCTCGCTCCATTGCGGAGATATTCCCGCGAGAGTGCGGAAAACTTAAATATATTTATTTATTTCAAATATGAAATGTTACCAATATACTCACGGACCACTAGGGGGCGCTCACGGACCACCAGTGGTCCGCGGACCACACTTTGAGAAGCACTGATATAGGACATTACACAAATGTAAGTACAAATGTTTGGATTACAAAGCCTGTGAAAATGCGGTGGGAGTAAATGGAAAAAAAACCGAGGCCGAGTCGATAAGAGAAGACAAGAAGTCCTTTATTGATCCCGATGTGGGACATGTTTGTGTTGCAGCAGCGTAAACAGACATGGCATTGTACAATAACATGTAAAGACCCGTCTGGAGGAAGGGCGATGTTTCAAATTTCAAGGATGTATTGTCACATTAGCTAAAGTGCAGTTATGGAAATGAAAAATAGGCTCCTCCAACAGTGCAATATATATATACTGTAGGACATAGAAGAAATAAAACTGATCAAATAGGGCAAGAGAATGTTCGGAGATGTGCGAGGAAGTACACGACTTTGGGTTATAATAAATATCTGCTTTCTAGACAAGATAAGATAGCACTTTATTCATCCCGCAGGAAATGGTTGTGCCAGAGATACACAAACGGCAGCGTGATATACAACCACTAACGGTGCAGAAAGAAGAGCAATGCGATACTACAGAAGGTCATACAGTCAACGTAAATATTATCAGTATTTAGTATTTAAACCGTGGTGGTCGTTACGTAATTTCTGTGACCAAAGCTTATGAAAATGCACCGGGGAGTAAATGGAAAATAACCGACTCCGATGTGTTGAATCTGAGGTCGTCCACACCGTTTTTCTTTCATCCTTTTTCCTTTTGCAACTCGATCCTCGCTCTCTCTGAACTTTTGGCCCCGGGATCGTGTTGGAAACCCACCCAGTTCTCAAACATAGATGAACCGCAAGACATCACATACTCCCGCAGTCCACACATGACGTCATACATCCACAGCGTGTGTGTGTGTGTGCGTGTGCGTGCGTGTGTGTGTGTTACTGTGTGTGTGTTACTGTGTGTGTGTTACTGTGTGTGTGTGTGTGTGTGTGTGTGTGTGTGATATGTGTGTGTGGTACTGTGTGTGGTACTGTGTGTGTGTGTGTGGTACTGTGTGTGTGTGTGTGTATGTGTGTGTGTGATATTGTGTGTGTGGTACTGTGTGTGGTACTGTGTGTGTTTGTGTGTGTGTGCGTGTGTGTGTGTGTGTGTGTTTGTGTGTTATTGTGTGTGTGTTACTGTGCGTGTGTGTGTGTGTGTTACTGTGTGTGTGTGTGTGTGCGTGCGTGCATGCGTGTGTGTGTGTGTGTGTGTGTGTGTGTGTGCGTGTGTGTGTGTGTGTGTGTCGGCTATATGCCATTCATGTTCGGGCCTTTAGACCTCATCTGTTCCTGCACCATCCCCGACAACACTGTGTGTGTGTGTGTGTGTGTGCGTGTGCGTGTGCGTGTGCATGTGCGTGTGTGTGTTGTCGCTTATCTCTGCCTCCACAGACTGTGTGTAGAAGCCAGTCGGCGCTCCGCAGCCAGACCTGAGGACACGGCTCCCTGCAACACAAACAAACCGTCAGCAAAGTCCCTCGAAATGTTTAAAAGTCAATTAAAAACCTGCGTATCATTCCATTTCTGTTTACCGGATAACTGGGGGTACGATCACACGACATTCAATATTTCACGAGACCAAGACATTAATTGGCAACACGTTTTGACTTAAATGAGATCATTGCCCATGTTTTACTGTATTTTTTATGTTTTGCTTTGAATTTCTTGTCAGCTTTACTTCAAGGGAATTTATTTTAATATTGTTGTTATGGTTTCTTCTTGTTCTGTAAAACACGTTGAGCCGCGTTGTGCATGAAACGTGCTTTACAAATAAAGTGTATTATTATTATCCGCCAGAGCTAATCCCACCACCGCCCTGTAAGCTGCTCTGAAACACCCACATAGCTTTAGGAACGGATGTCATCGTCCCCCCCTCTGGCTGTAATATTGCTTGTCATGAAATATTCAAAAGCGTTGTTTCTCAGGGCCGTTCGCCAGCGGCGTTTGTTCTAAATATTGCTGCGCTCATTTGCCGGGTGGCGACATTGATGCTTCCATAAAACATCTGAATGGAGGGAGGTGTCGTCTGGATGTGGCTGAACACTGAAGGCTCATGATATTAAATCAGAGGGGATACGGCGGAGCGACTACTGCCGCTAATTTGTCTCCGAACGGCCCTTTACGAGTCCAAGGGCACCATAACTGTTAGATGAAGGGATGTTTTTTTATTGTGTCTTAGCAACCTGCAGTGTGGCAAGGTAAGAAAGCTTATATCTGTTATATATCCTCTCCTGTCTCTACTTTAAAGAGTCCTCTCCTGTCTCTACTTTAAAGAGTCCTCTCCTGTCTCTACTTTAAAGAGTCCTCTCCTGCTGATGTTCAGGTGTATATCAGTATGTAGTGTCTTTACTTTAAAGAGTCCTCTCCCGCTGATGTTCAGGTGTATTTCAGTATGTAGTGTCTCTACTTTAAAGAGTCCTCTCCTGCTGATGTTCAGGTGTATATCAGTGTGTAGTGTCTCTACTTTAAAGAGTCCTCTCCTGCTGATGTTCAGGTGTATATCAGTATGTCGTGTCTCTACTTTAAAGAGTCCTCTCCTGCTGATGTTCAGGTGTATATCAGTACGTAGTGTCTCTATTTTAAAGAGTCCTCTCCTGCTGGTGTTCAGGTGTATATCAGTACGTAGTGTCTCTACTTTAAAGAGTCCTCTCCTGCTGATGTTCAGGTGTATATCAGTATGTAGTGTCTCTACTTTAAAGAGTCCTCTCCTGCTGATGTTCAGGTGTATATCAGTGTGTAGTGTCTCTACTTTAAAGAGTCCTCTCCTGCTGATGTTCAGGTGTATATCAGTATGTCGTGTCATTACTTTAAAGAGTCCTCTCCTGCTGATGTTCAGGTGTATATCAGTGTGTAGTGTCTCTACTTTAAAGAGTCCTCTCCTGCTGATGTTCAGGTGTATATCAGTATGCAGTGTCT
>CM070488.1:32124497-32129497 GCA_036324585.1 Champsocephalus esox | reverse complement strand
AAAACCTAGAGAGCACACTACAGGAAAGGGAGACCCAAAAAAGCTGAATAGAGCCCCTTTAAATGTGACTTCACTACAGTGCTTCAGGTGACTGTAACCTATGGCCTCCTTGAAGACTCACTGAACATGACTTTGGTCTTAACCCAAACAAATACTTTTCAGATCAGAAAATGATTGCTAAAAAAAACACAACATATTTTATAAGTTCTAAAAACTCCAGGCCCTTTGAGGGGAAGGCTCGTACACACGACGAGTGCTCGAGCCTTCCCCTCAAAGCGCTGTTTACTTCATGCCTTTCTGGCTTATGTTCTTCTGAGGGAGCAAACAGGATGTCTGTGGGAGGACGAAGGAGACGGGGTCAATCTGACGAGGAAGTGTGTGTGCGTGTGTGGTGTGTGTGTGTGCGCGTGTGTGCGTGTGCGTGGTGTGTGCGTGGTGTGTGTGGTGTGTGTGCGTGCGTGTGCGTGTGTCAATCCCAGGAAGGACTTCCTCTGAGTCCGAGCTGCTTGGGAGTTCTGTGGGAGTTTTCAGACGTTGACACGGGAAAAAGGCAGAGCGAGAAGAGGTAGAAGAGAGTGAGAGGGATCAAGGGCAGTGTTCAATCCCACTTCTAAAAGACCACATTCTCACACACACACACACACACACACACACACACACACAGAGAAAAACCACCCACAGAGAGGGGATGTGATAACAGCGGCGTCATTATGATCTGATGCTGATGATGAACCAACTCAATGACACACAGCCTGAATCCATCAAAGCTAGCAGTGTGTGCAACTCAGAGGGGAAGTGCAATACTTCGTTACTGTACTTAAGTACATGTTTCTGGTATCAGTACTTTACTCCACTACTTGTTACTTTCTACTTCTCACATGTTGAACTCAAATACCTGTACTTTCTACTTCTCACATGTTGAACTCAAATACCTGTACTTTCTACTTCTTACATGTTGAACTCAAATACCTGTACTTTCTACTTCTCTCATGTTGAACTCAAATACCTGTACTTTCTACTTCTCACATGTTGAACTCAAATACCTGTACTTTCTACTTCTTACATGTTGAACTCAAATACCTTTACTTTCTACTTCTTACATGTTGAACACAAATACGAGTACTTTCTACTTCTCACATGTTGAACTCAAATACCTGTACTTTCTACTTCTCTCATGTTGAACCCAAATACCTGTACTTTCTACTTCTTACATGTTGAACTCAAATACCTGTACTTTCTACTTCTTACATGTTGAGTACCTGAACTTCTACTTGAGTAAAGGATGTGTGTACCCGAGGCGTCATTATGATCTGATGCTGATGAGAAACACCTCAATGACACAGAACCTGAACCCACTCCAAACCTCTGACTTCCGACCGAACAAACCGTGTGTGCAATCAACCCTGACGTTTGTTCTAATCTTCTGGGATGAGCCCAGGAAAGGCGGGGATTCGTGGCGAAGAACAATACTTCACGCTGGAATATTAAAAGTGAGAAAACGTCCCAGTGTTGAGAGGACTTTAAAAGATGTGGCTGGGGGTCAAAGGTCAACAATAAAACGAACTCTAGAGTCAGCAAGGTCTCAAACATTATTACAATACCAAATCTCAACAACAATGAGGTGTGCTTGTATGGCATGTGGTTTAGTTATTCATGGTTCCCAGAGGATGGACCCCAGCGACCATGTGACCTTTTACAAAGTACCATTACATGTCAATGTCTAATACTTTGGTTTATGACCAAATAACTGCAATATAATGACTCTCCCAACAGCTTGACTTTTGATTAGCAGCCAACACACCAAACTACCAGACTTAATCCACGATAAACACAACGTGCTAAAAGCATGTTAGCATTGTCTTCATGTTAGCTTTTAGCTCGTTAGGTCACTTTCACAACTTCACCCAACATAACAGCCTTTCTCTTTTTCACAGTAAAGTATTAAATACTCATGAAGCATTCATCGGCTCTTTGGTTACACTCTTTTAAAAGTATGCATAATTAAAGAGACGGTCATTTAGACTTAATAGTTACCACCTCTAGGAGTTGGGAGACCTCAAGTGTTTTCGTCGCAGAAAGTGATCATGATATTCAAAAACCTGTCCAGCTTTGCTTCTCTAGAGATCAACTCTTGAAGTTTTAAATATATATGTTCAAGCAGGTCTAGGTGCATTTCTTATCCAAATGTTCATATTGAAGTTCTTTTTTTAACTCTAAACATGTTCTATTAGAGGCATACGAGTACAGGTATGAACCGTCCCTTTTGAAATATCTACTTTTTACACCAATGCTGTTTTAACTATGACTTTTCAAAGTGCGATTCTGGGGCGATGAATTTAGATGCATCGAGCTTTGAGAGACGACTAACACCAGCTGGTAAACATTGGTCCTTAAAGATACTTTAATACTGTAATATATGTTGGATTCGCTCAGGTGTGGCAGGAGACATTACCACTTGTTCAGAACCTTCCAATAAATACAGAGGCAGCTATGTTTTTTATGATATGTACAGCACTTTGGCTCGACCAAAAATCGTTTATAAATGTGCTGTGTAAATAAAACTTGATTTATTTTATTTGATGTGCAAAATATAGGACAATCTTTATTTTAACAACAACAGTTCATTGGAGAGGAGAGAACAAGAGGAAGCGAGTCCACGGGCCCCAGCAACCCCCACTACACTGTGGAGTCCACTTTTAAATACACTTCAGCAGGGCTAGTTTTGCTAGCGTTTAACGCGGCACACCACACCAAGAACACGGCACCCTCTACCGGAGGCACACAACTAGGCAACATGAACACACACAGCACACACACGTCAATGACCCCAACAATTTAGGGCGAAAGCTCCATTTCGTGGTAGCCTCTCCCCTGCTGCTCTCCTTCCATACACTGTAAAACACTTCTAAAATCAGACATACAACAATATAAATGGATATACGTAACTCGCCAGTTGGCGAAACCCTCCCCCGGGGTCTACGCTTGGGACGCCGTCCAACCCCCCGGGGATCGGCTTCGCTGGACGACATGAACTACGTCACTACAGCTGGTGTCCGTGTTGCTTGGGCACCGCCGTGCGTAAGGAGGGATCGCGGCTCGCACTCACTAAAACCCCGGCCCTGACTATCTGAGGTAACAGGCCTCCCGATCCTGACACTCGAACATCTTTCCTGTCTGGCTGTCTTCGTCGCCGGCAGCTCTATCCGCTGCGAACGACACCCTCCCACCCAAAAGAGTGCTGAGTCACATGTCGCGTCCTCCAACCTCCATGCACAGTTCTCCACTGCCTTTTCTCTCTCCGCTGTCAGTCCCCAGCTGTGAGTCCCTCCGCTGATTAACACACCTGTTTGAAGTCAGTTCATCAGTGCCCATGCAGGCGCATTCATGTCACAATACCATTACAAAGAGAGGAAAACCTTAGGAAAGTTTGGGTGGGTTCATCGACTGCTCTATCCTTGAACTGGAACCAAAACCCATGTCTAATTCACCCAGATGTGTCACACTGAACATATCACTTCTTCAGAGGTTACGTAACTGGCACAACCCGCAGCTTGTCCTCTAATTAGACCGAGGGAAAAAAAGGTTTGGCCTGTAAAACGCTTCGTAATATATATCCCAAACTCCCTCGTGCATACCGCCTCTCAATTTCCTCGTGGCCATGTGTCAGGCAGAGATACCACACACATACCCACTCCATCATGCGAGTGCTTACTCATCATCCCAACGCCACATCACAGAGGAGGCGCGCACAATGCACTCGTCTGCCTGCCAAATGTGAGGAAACCACAGCAAGGAGACCAGAGAAACCAACAAGTCCGACCGCCAAAAACTGCCCCTCCCCCCTTTCGAACTTAAACTCCTGAGTCATAAACTATAGCAGCCTCAGAAGTTCAGAGAGTTTGGAAAAAACTGCTCGAAAGAACAGCGTCTCCTCTCTGAAAACCAGAGGAGTACAAATACGTCATACTGTACTGAAATACATTTGTCTGGTACCAGTACTTTATTCCACTACTTATTTTTCTGACCACTTTGTACTTTTACTAATTACTTCTTACATGTTGAACTCAAATACCTGTACTTTCTACTTCTTACATGTTGAACACAAATACCTGTACTTTCTACTTCTTACATGTTGAACACAAATACCTGTACTTTCTACTTCTTACATGTTGAACTCAAATACCTGTACTTTCTACTTCTTACATGTTGAACTCAAATACCTGTACTTTCTACTTCTCACATGTTGAACTCAAATACCTGTACTTTCTACTTCTTACATGTTGAACTCAAATACCTGTACTTTCTACTTCTTACATGTTGAACACAAATACCTGTACTTTCTACTTCTCACATGTTGAACTCAAATACCTGTACTTTCTACTTCTTACATGTTGAACTCAAATACCTGTACTTTCTACTTCTTACATGTTGAACTCAAATACCTGTACTTTCTACTTCTTACATGTTGAACACAAATACCTGTACTTTCTACTTCTCACATGTTGAACACAAATACCTGTACTTTCTACTTCTTACATGTTGAACACAAATACCTGTACTTTCTACTTCTTACATGTTGAACTCAAATACCTGTACTTTCTACTTCTTACATGTTGAACACAAATACCTGTACTTTCTACTTCTTACATGTTGAACACAAATACCTGTACTTTCTACTTCTTACATGTTGAACACAAATACCTGTAATTTCTACTTCTTACATGTTGAACTCAAATACCTGTACTTTCTACTTCTTACATGTTGAACTCAAATACCTGTATTTTCTACTTCTTACATGTTGAACTCAAATACCTGTACTTTATACTTCTTACATGTTGAACTCAAATACCTGTACTTTCTACTTCTCACATGTTGAACTCAAATACCTGTACTTTCTACTTCTTACATGTTGAACCCAAATACCTGTACTTTCTACTTCTCACATGTTGAACTCAAATACCTGTACTTTCTACTTCTCACATGTTGAACTCAAATACCTG
>CM070488.1:32014497-32119497 GCA_036324585.1 Champsocephalus esox | reverse complement strand
AATGTTTCCATGGTGACCAACGGCTACATGACAACGTTTCCATTGGTCCCTCTTCTTTAGAGAAGACCAGGAAGTGATGGATACACGGATCGTGTTCCAACCAATAGGCACGCAGTGACTCTAAAGAATAATGACCACGCACCAACACACATTCAGACTAAAGGAACCAGCTGTTTGGGAAATGAGAGAAGTAGAAAGTACAGGTATTTGAGTTCAACATGTAAGAAGTAGAAAGTACAGGTATTTGAGTTCAACATGAGAGAAGTAGAAAGTACAGGTATTTGGGTTCAACATGAGAGAAGTAGAAAGTACAGGTATTTGAGTTCAACATGTAAGAAGTAGAAAGTACAGGTATTTGAGTTCAACATGTAAGAAGTAGAAAGTACAGGTATTTGAGTTCAACATGTGAGAAGTAGAAAGTACAGGTATTTGAGTTCAACATGTAAGAAGTAGAAAGTACAGGTATTTGGGTTCAACATGTAAGAAGTAGAAAGTACAGGTATTTGAGTTCAACATGTAAGAAGTAGAAAGTACAGGTATTTGGTTCAACATGTAAGAAGTAGAAAGTACAGGTATTTGGGTTCAACATGTGAGAAGTAGAAAGTACAGGTATTGGGTTCAACATGTAAGAAGTAGAAAGTTACAGGTATTTGGGTTCAACATGTAAGAAGTAGAAAGTACAGGTATTTGGGTTCAACATGTAAGAAGTAGAAAGTACAGGTATTTGGGTTCAACATGTAAGAAGTAGAAAGTACAGGTATTTGGGTTCAACATGTAAGAAGTAGAAAGTACAGGTATTTGGGTTCAACATGTAAGAAGTAGAAAGTACAGGTATTTGGTTCAACATGTAGAGAAGTAGAAAGTACAGGTATTTGGGTTCAACATGTAAGAAGTAGAAAGTACAGGTATTTGGGTTCAACATGTAAGAAGTAGAAAGTACAGGTATTTGGGTTCAACATGTAAGAAGTAGAAAGTACAGGTATTTGGGTTCAACATGTAAGAAGTAGAAAGTACAGGTATTTGGGTTCAACATGTAAGAAGTAGAAAGTACAGGTATTTGGGTTCAACATGTAAGAAGTAGAAAGTACAGGTATTTGGGTTCAACATGTAAGAAGTAGAAAGTACAGGTATTTGAGTTCAACATGTAAGAAGTAGAAAGTACAGGTATTTGAGTTCAACATGTAAGAAGTAGAAAGTACAGGTATTTGGGTTCAAAATGTAAGAAGTAGAAAGTACAGGTATTTGAGTTCAACATGTAAGAAGTAGAAAGTACAGGTATTTGAGTTCAACATGTAAGAAGTAGAAAGTACAGGTATTTGAGTTCAACATGTAAGAAGTAGAAAGTACAGGTATTTGGGTTCAACATGTAAGAAGTAGAAAGTACAGGTATTTGAGTTCAACATGTAAGAAGTAGAAAGTACAGGTATTTGAGTTCAAAATGTAAGAAGTCAAAGAAAAACTCGCCAGGAAAATAAGTAGTGGAGTAAAGTACTGATACCAGAAATATGTACTTAAGTACAGTAGCAAAGTATTTGTACTCCACTACTTCCCACCTCTGATCACTGATGTCACCTCTTCTTGTTGTCTCGTCTTATTTAATCTCCTCTGGTTGTCTCCCATAGGGTGAGCTCATCCTGCTTTCCGTTCCCACCCCTCCCCCCTCTTTCTCTCTCTCTCTCTTTCTTTATTTATACTACACTTTGCCCATCGCTATCCCTAGGTACTTTGGTTCCCCTCACAGCAGAACGTGTGGCCGCACAGCTGATAGCAGCGACAGTGAAGAATAACCAACACATCAGCATTCAAAAGGAAATCAATCGACCAATATCAAGTCCCTAATCAAAGGAAATCGTTGTGACGTATAAATGTCTCTTTATTACACTTTACAGAAGACATATGGTTGTCATGGCTACACCGTTTGAGTATTTCCTCTGATACCTGGTACTACTTGGACATTTGGTTGAACAAAAACGTACTTTTACTCTGTTGTCAGACACAAGCCTTACTGGTGGCACCAAAGGCGAGTTAGTAAGTCGTGTTTCAGTAGTTCTCAATAAGTTGTAACTAATACAAGTTTATCTTCAACTACGGAGACAGAATACCAAAGAAGTGGCACCACACTATTCTTTCTAAAATACCGTGTGAACTTCTTCTCCTCACGCCTTGTCTCCAGTGCATGGTCGATCAACTGGACTCGACTTCTTCCTTCTCCCACTTTAGTCGTCTACCCTTCAGTCAGGTTGGACCCTGAGCTGATCGGAATCGCTCCACCAGAGGAGACTTTTAATGATCAACCAAACTCAGTAACGTCTGACTCTCACAACTTAGTTTAGAAGGCTGCAATTTAAAAATAATCTGGGTCAAGGTGTCGTATTTTCTACAAGTTAGAAGCCATTTATTGAGCAGCAGGCGTCAGTTGTTTGCAGGGGGTAACGGAGGTGACCTCTGGGCCCATAGATCTCGGCCTCCGTTACGGGTGATATAGCCCTAAACACATCGCACAGGAAGCAGGGGAATATTTGTGATGTATGTATGTTTGTTGCTGATTGGGTGCCTGTGGTGTCTCCTCCCCCCCACCTGTGTCTTGTTAGTCTGTGTGTGTATTTAGGTGCAGTGTTCTTGTTAGGCTGGGGCCCTTCTCACTTCTCTTATTTTACATTTCCTCGCTCCTCAGTCTCACCGGAAGTTGATTTGTCTGCGCCGTCTTGAGTAGCGTCCCAATGGCCTTATTTCTGCCGGAGGAGCGAGGAGCGATAAGGGAGGAGCTATAACCGAGGAACCACCAGACCATCCTTCGATGAAATCCTCAGACACTCGCCCCGCCCCCTTACTGTGTACCGCTCACTGATTGGACGATGCAGCGCATGCAATGATCTCATGCTTCTTGACATGAGAGCCATTTCTCAGCGGAGTGAAGAAAATACATGAAACTCACGAGAGTCACTGCTCAGTTTATACCGTGTTTTGTTTCAATTCATGTTTAATTTAGTTACAAACATGTGATATATCTGAACAACAATGTGGTCAAAAATCATTTTATTCATTTATTGGAAACATTTTCATGATCGATTTTTTCGTTGATACATTTTAAGAATGGCATTTATCTTTTTTGAGAATGAGTTCTTATTTGATTTAATGTATTTGGGTCTACAACAGATGCTACGAATGGTTGTGTCAGTAAATGTGAGGGGGGGGGTGTGTGGAAACAACGGGGACAGAGCTGCTGTCAGACGGTCAGCTGTGCGGCGTCATCACAAACAGTCGCTTCACGTGACGCTCCGGAGGAAAGGACGTCCCATTGCTCTTAAAACTCATGTCCCTGCTTCTCGTGGTTTCCTTGCGTCTCTCCTTGCTTCCCTGGCAGGGAAACGATGCAAGTGAAGGACGCAAGGAATCCAGTTAACCGAAGTGAGAAGGACCCAGGTAGGGTGTGTGTGTGAGATCCTTGTGGTGGCTGGTGGCTGTGCTCACGTGAACCGCAGATTGAGGCTCATATGTTAGTGAGTAATAAATGCCCACACCGGGTACTATCTTGGACGTTCTGCCTCTGTCTCCTTACTTGGTCGGGCCGCTCAATTGTCAGCGTCACACAGTGTCTTAACAACACATTCTAGTATCGACTCACCTCTTAATTGGTGCTAAAAAAGTGCTTTCCACAACTTTTATGAATGAGAAGTCGATCGGAGTAGAGCTGTGCGGCACAGAGAGCGTCCCTGCACCCACACATGTGCTTTTGCTTTGCTGACTTAATCCTTATATAAGTGAACACTAAGAGGAGGTTCATGTGAGGTGGTTTATCCTTAAAGCCCCCGTCACACTGTCCCGAAATGGACACCCGATGGACACACGATAAAGGAAATGTTCAAATTCGGCTGTGATCGTAGCAACATCGGGCCGTTCGTGAGGGCATCTAAGCCACCGTATGACCGCCGGTGGAGTTTCTCAGGCTCCGGCAGCAACTTCGTGAGCGGCAACTTCGTAAGGCACTCGTGAGGGCATCTCGTCAAGTCGTGTCACCTTCGTGTTATCATCGGTGCATTCGCCCTCACTCTGATCGGGGGGAATGCCCGATGGCACCGATGATAAGGAGATGCCCTCACGATGGCCTTACGAAGGGCAACATGGACACACGAATTCAACACGAAAATGAACCTTCTCAAGGTCCTTCGGCTATTTGTTGGCATGCCAAAGATTTTGCCGGTCATACGAAGGCTTACGATGCGCTCACGAACGGCCCGATGTTGCTACGGTCACAGCCCAATTTGAACGTTTCCTTTATCTTGTGTCCATCGGGTTTTTTATTGCACAACAAAATCACGTAAACATATTATGTAAATAACCCAATTTGTGTTACTGTGAAACTGAAAAGGATATAATATATTATTTTGAAGGCGAGTTGACAGGAAGTTGTTGTTGCTATGGAAACAACATTACGGAGAAAACGTAATATTTTCTACAGATAAAGACGGAGAAAGTAAAGAACAAAGTCTGAAGATATCACAGTACTGTAACATACTTGTTTGTGTTACTTTCGTTGCAGTTGTACGTCTTCAATGTAATGTAAATGTTGCCTTCGTGCGGTTCAGGGCCATCTTAGTGCGAAATTCACAATTCCATATTCGTGTGTCCATCGGGTGTCCACTTCGGGCAGTGTGCTTAACGGGTGTTATAAGAGAACAGCTTGGATAGGTTTGGTGGTGAAAAAAAAGCATCATTCGTCTCTCTTTCTCTGCAGCGCTAAAAACAACGATCATTGGTGTGTTACACTCTCTCACTCTTTCACAACGTCTTCTTCTCTCTGCTCACAAACACGACGAACTGATTCCAACCATCACAAACTGCTCACATTTGCATAGATAGCAAAAACAGTGATATGAAAGGAAAAGTTATTGCTGCTATAGCTTTCACCCTGACAAAACACAGAGCGCTATATATGCTAATTTGCCATTTAATATGAATGTCTAATTAATGGTATGCAAATGAGCCACTGCCGTTATTGGACCTGTTTGATGGACGTTTTGAAATCCTCGGGAAAACACACGCAGCGAAATCTATTTGGTTAATTGTCAAATATGCAAACATGTAAATTGACGTCATGCACTGCACTGGTCTGAGGCACCTAGCCATTGTCCCTGGAGCACACGCACACGTGCACACACACGCACACACACACACACACACACACACAGACCGACACAGACACACACATACACACACACACACACACAGAGACAGACACACACACTGACACACACAGACACACACACACAGACACCCACACACACACACACACACACATATACACACACAGACAGCACACACACCACACACACACACACACACACACACACACACACAGACAGACAGACAGAGAGACATACACACACACACACACACACACACACACACACACACACACAGACAGACACACAGACAGACAGACACACACACACACACACACACACACACACACACAGACACATGCACACACACACACACACACACACACACAGACGCACACACACACACAGACAGACAGACACACACACACACACACACAGACAGACACACACACACACAACACACACACACACATACACACACGCAGACAGACACACACACACCCACACACACACACACACACATACCATGTATACATCACTTCAGGGGACATTACATTGACTTTCATGCATTTCCTGGAGACTTATCCTAACCTTAACCATAACCAAGTCTTCACCCTAAAATTAATGATTCCGGTGATGTAGATGTAGGTCCCCACAAGTATAGTAATGCTAGGCCACACACACACACACACACACACACACACACACACACACCCACACACACACTCCTCTTATCTCATCAGCCCTTTAATGTCGTTGGTATTCGGTGCTCTGTCCTCTGACACAATGCATGCCACTAATTACCAATTCCCTGGGTAAGAGCATCGCCCCGTAGAATAAATGATGGGATCCGAAGTGTTTGAACATTCTGACTACACACCACTTTGAAAAATTGGCTTTCAATCAACATAGTGAGGACTGTTAAATGCTGTTCGCCGTTAAAACAGCTGCCACCCAGCCAGCGTATGGCAGAGGACAAACACCTGACAGTCACCTTCGTAAAAAATGCGAGGGCAACGCATTCTCCTTCGCCCACGCAAGGACGTCCGTCTGCTCTGAACTGGATCACCTCGCGAAAAGCCATAAAGCATCGACAAGCACCTACACTCAGAAAGTCCCCGCGACGTCTCCATTCTCCTCACCGTGACTAAGATGAAGATAAAAAGCACGAGGAGACGACATCACACAAAAGATTTGTTTTCTCTTTCCATCTCTCTCGTTCTTTTTTTCTTGAAAGTTAATTGAATTTGTATGTTAATGAGGGCTGTGCATAGCTAACGAGCTCAGTGTGCGACCCATTAACACGTTGAATGATTGTTATGCCCCGGGCGAGAATCACCTATAGGAGCGCCAGACACGAAGACAAAGAGCCAATCTGAATACATTATAGATTCATTTACATGTTCATCTGCATCACATACATGGTACTCTGATATCTGTCCCTCAGTTCATCAAGACCGTACTTAGAAAAGTCTTTAAAGGTCTCCTGTTATGATATGTTTAAGTATATATTATGGGATGTATACACGTATATGAAAAACATGTCTATGATGTGTTTTGCTCAAAATACTAAAGAGATAGACATTCCTCATATCGCTCTGTTTCAGCTGGTAGAGAAACGCTGATTCTGGGTCAGCAGCTTTACAAAGAAAGAAAGAAGCCATATCATGTTCCAAACCACATCAAGGATTACTTCTGAAACAGTATGGAGCTCAAATGCTTTTCCTCTCTCAGGTTTACCACAAGAGGCGCTTTCACACCGGAGTACTTTTCCCGTTTGGTTCCATTTTATTATCCTCGCATTAGCATTATTAGCATTAGCATTATTAGCATTAGCATTATTAGCGTTAGCATTATTAGCATTAGCATTATTAGCATTAGCATTATTAGCATTAGCCCAGCGCACCAACGCAGAGAAACTAACTATGGAGATGAGGAGGTGTCGGCGTTCTGGCGATTTACTCGGAAGGCTTCAGTAGCAGCTGCTGGGAGTCCCAGCAGCTGCTACTGAAGCCTTCCCCAACTCCGGGGACTTCCGGCCGGGGACTCCGGGAGGCAGTATACGCCGTGAAGTGGTTTGCGGCCTGTCAGTAAACCCAAAGCAGAAGAAGAAGAAGTGACGTCAGCGGCTCATTTGCCTAATCCTCCCTCAGGGACTTTTTCCGGTGTGAACGCGATCTGTACTTAGTTCATGAGAACTAAGTGCTGGGAACTGAGTACGGCAAAGTGCTTGGTGTGAAAGCGGCTAAGGTGAGTTCCTTTTTATATTTCCTGCTTCTTTACACATACTCTCTCCAGTACAGGTTAGCTCTGAGTGTTAGCGATAGTCAGGCATTGTTTTTGAAAGCGACGTTTCTGATTGGCCCGTGTGTCCACATTTCAGATGTTACGTCATATCGGACGCAAATCTGGATCAGCTCCGTTGTTCCCCGTTTTTAGAGATTTGGGTACGGAGGAAAAGAGAGAGGGTTTTGTTTCCTGACGCTGCGTGAGTTCCCCGACACACCGGGGACACACCGGGGACACACCGGGGACACACCGGGACACACCGGGGACACACCGGGACACACCGGGGACACACCGGGGACACACCGGGGACACATGTTGATGGAGAGAAGACATCACAAAGTGCATTTTGCATGATAGGAGACCTTTAAGGGCCGATGGGGCAGAAGGTAGAGAGAGGAAATAGACAAAGAAGGAGGCGAGGAAAGAGGACATGAGGTCATTCAGAAAATCATTTCAAGATTCCTCGTTCCTCATTCCTCATTGAGGTGTCAGGGGTGACCAGTTCTCCCCTTGTTGGAAGGTTGGTTTGATTCAGTCGGCAATGTGTGAATAACAGCGAGATCTCTCAGATACGATTACAATAAAAGCCACGCTTCTTTAAATAGCGGGTATGGAGAAAAACAATCACGGTTCCACACGTCATCACATGTCGTAACACAGAGTCTATGTTTGCTTATCGAGCAAAACATCACCGCTCAGATTGAACAAGATGTTTAAAATGAGACATCCGGGTGTCGTGCAGTCATCCAACACCAATAAAGACCTTTGCAACACATGATGCTCTGAGCGTGGACATGTAGAAAGGCCATGATGGGTCTGTCCATCAGTTTGAAATATCACATTAGATACTGGATATTAGGCATTTGGCACCAATATTCATGGGGATGAACTCTAATGACTTTTCAAATCTCTTAAAGGTGGGGTAGGTAAGTTTCAGAAACCGGCTCGAGATACACTTTTTGTTATATTCCATGGAATGCTCTTAACATCCCGATAGCAATGAATATCTGAAGAGCTTTGACAACAAATCCATAAAAAAATGTCATCTGTAGAAGCCGTGATACTGTAAAAAGTACAACCAATCCGTTTAGCCGGGATGGCCTACCTGCCTGTCAGCCTTCCATCGGGGCACAAACTTATCTCGTGCCCTCATTGGTCATGTGCGCGTTCGTGTGTGTTGGAGGAGGGGCTCTGTGAGGAAGTGGCAGATTTTCTCCGGTTGTATATTTTCAAATTCTAGCGATCTCGAGCCGGTTTCTCCAAACTTACCTACCCCACCTTTCAGTAGACATTTATAGTTTTGAGTGAAATCTGAAACCCATCACCTCTGGTGCTGACCAGAGGTTGCGCTAGACTTTTTCACTTCCTGTCATTTTGACGGACAGGATCGTAACACTTCTGGCAAAATCCAGAATTACCCGTCGGCCTTTACACAACTCTGACGGGCAGGGGGGAGGGGGGACTATGAAGGTAGATATGGTGCAAAATGTGAAAGCGTGTAAAAAAAAAGTTTTGTAGCTTGTAGAAAAAAAATTAACTTAAAGATTAAATGTTCACTTGCAGAAAAATACATATTTTTTAAATATATTTTCCATTACAACTGCAACTTTATTTATTACAACCTCTCAAATCAGTCATTACAACTTGACGAATCTGCTCTGTGACAGTATACATCGACGAATCGGCGGTCTTGACTTTTGCTACACTTCTTGCGATAAATGTGTCGCAAAAGTAATTTTCACCTGTAAATGTGATTGGAGCGAAGGGGCGGAGCTATCAGAACAACCAGGCTTGGGTCAGTCACAGTCAGGTCGAACCGGATGACTGCGGGGCTACTGTTCGCTAACGGTTCGTGTCGCTACCAGTCCGCTGACAATCAACGGTAAGTTTTACCCATTACTTGCCCAGTATTACTTTGAATATTATTATTGTGTTGAGGATTAAATCCGCTTTGAAGACCACCGTTTTATATCGTGCGTGTATACCTCGCGGGAGCGTGCACAGCGTAAAGCCAAAACTCACAGACATTTCAATGATCTGTACGACACAGTTAGGTTTGGAAACGGTATAATTTCCTTTCTGGAGGGCGAGCATAACACGGCACGACACCGGAGCCTCGCTGCGGGGAAACTTTGGCGCTGTTCCGAGTTCGTTCTAATCTGTCAAAATGACTGCTTTCAGATTTGTCCGTCATTGTTAAAAAACATCCGTCATAGATGGAAAATATTCGGTTAACGCGACCTCTGGTGCTGACTGATGAGATTTAAAAACCAGCATTTTAAAATGTATGTCTGGTGTACCAAAGACTCAAACACATACTCTGATGCACCATTGCTGAGTGAGACCGAAAGGAAAGCACACAGTACACTTGTCACCTCCTATGGCCCCTCGAGGGCGTTAGGGCCCCGGAGTGCAGGTCTGTTGGGGGGTGCCCGGAGTCCACAAGAAAAGGTCAGGTGCGAGAGCTTTGGGCTACCGAGCCCCGCTCCTCTGGATCAGCGTGCAGTGCCGATCAGGGAGGCAGACGTGTCCACACATGCGAGAGCCGGCTAAAGACGTGCCTCTTCTGTTCAGCGCACAGGTAGGACTGGTTGCAAACCCTCGTGGACCCTTCGGTTATGGAATTGTATGTATTGTACTCTAACAGTTCCTTCTTAAATTGGTATTTTCACATTGATCTGGTAATCAATCAATCAATCAATGTTTATTTATAGCCCAATATCACAGATGTTACATTTGTCTCAGTGGACTTCACAGTTTGTACAGAATATCAGTTTGACAATACGACACCCTCTGTCCTTACACCCTCTGTCCTTACACCCTCTGTCCTCAGACCCTCTGTCCTTAGACCCTCTGTCCTCAGACCCTCTGTCCTCAGACCCTCTGTCCTTAGACCCTCTGTCCTCAGACCCTCTGTCCTCAGACCCTCTGTCCTCAGACCCTCTGTCCTCAGACCCTCTGTCCTTAGACCCTCTGTCCTCAGACCCTCTGTCCTTAGACCCTCACATCGTACAAGGAAACACTTCCAAAGAAAACCCAGTTTAAGGGAACATGGAGAAACCTCAGGGAGAGCAGCAGAGGAGGGATCCCTCTCCAGGACGGACAGACTGCAATAGATGCCGTGTGTGTAAATTGAAGAGATAATACATTTCACAGCGTAGGTAAGATATGGTTGTTGTTTTTACGTTGTTTTACATTTCCATTTGTGTTGGTTCACTTGGGAAGCCCTCTGAGACCAATAGGATTTGTGATTTTGGGCTATATAAATAAACTTGAATTTAATTTAATTGAAATTACCCCATTAATAAAAAGTTCACTCTTTGGTCTTCACTGTTTTTTTTCTCTTCTAAAACTCTTAAAATGTAGAGTTTTACAATTGTATTATGTATTTCACTTTATTCCATTCTCTATGTCACCTTTTTAAACTGTGGTTTCTTAACACTGTCCTGAGGATCCTTATGAGTACCAAACACTACGTTACTGCGTTCTCGATATCCGTGTAGATGCGTAGCTTGGCACTGGTCTTGACATGTACGCATTAAACACTCTGAGACATCAATGAATCCGTCACTTAGTGCTGCAAATAAAAAAACACTTATTTTTAAATAATGTGCACTTTAAACTGAGCTTTCCAGAAAGAGCGGCTTCTTCGCTCGTTATCGAAGGCCCTTTGTGGGAAATGGCACTCAGGTGTTAATTAAATAAACATTTTCCTGCCATTCTTTACCTTGCCTGTCAGACACCCCCACGCACACACACACACACACACACACACACACACACACACACACACACACACACACACACTTTAAACTCAACTTTGGTGACCTCTTGATTTATCATCTACTGCATGTCCAACACTTATGGCGCGTTTCCACGGCAGCGGGTAGCTCGCCTTAAGCGTGCCGAGCCGTGCGGGGCCCGTTTTTGGTTGCGTTTCCACTCGGCCTAGTTTTGGCCCGGCGCTACTTTTTCACCTTTTTTCTGGCCCGACTAAATCGTGGTTCTAGGGCCAGGAACAACCAGGGCTGAGTCGGGCTGAGCATGCTAAACTAGAGAGAGAATCGCTGGCCAGGGGGCTACAACTCAACAAGATGAACATATTTGACCGTGGTTTAATTGTAAACACGTTTCAAAATGATGCCGAAGTAACAACACACTGATACCGGTTAGTAAAAACCATGAATTATTGCTTTGACGAGTCTGCAGACAGACGGCAGGCGAAGAACCCTTTTAAAATGCGTGTTTTCTGAATGGAGATCGGCTAAGCTAACGTTGTATATGCTCCGACCGTCCACACTCACAGCAACGGCCTACACACATAAATAAACCAGCGACTGTATTCTCCGTGACACAGGCAGTCTGTGGTTAATAAAAAGTTCACTCTTTGGTCTTCACTGTTTTTTTTCTCTTCTAAAACTCTTAAAATGTAGAGTTTTACAATTGTATTATGTATTTCACTTTATTCCATTCTCTATGTCACCTTTTTAAACTGTGGTTTCTTAACACTGTCCTGAGGATCCTTATGAGTACCAAACACTACGTTACTGCGTTCTCGATATCCGTGTAGATGCGTAGCTTGGCACTGGTCTTGACATGTACGCATTAAACACTCTGAGACATCAATGAATCCGTCACTTAGTGCTGCAAATAAAAAAACACTTATTTTTAAATAATGTGCACTTTAAACTGAGCTTTCCAGAAAGAGCGGCTTCTTCGCTCGTTATCGAAGGCCCTTTGTGGGAAATGGCACTCAGGTGTTAATTAAATAAACATTTTCCTGCCATTCTTTACCTTGCCTGTCAGACACCCCCACGCACACACACACACACACACACACACACACACACACACACACACACACACACACACACACACTTTAAACTCAACTTTGGTGACCTCTTGATTTATCATCTACTGCATGTCCAACACTTATGGCGCGTTTCCACGGCAGCGGGTAGCTCGCCTTAAGCGTGCCGAGCCGTGCGGGGCCCGTTTTTGGTTGCGTTTCCACTCGGCCTAGTTTTGGCCCGGCGCTACTTTTTCACCTTTTTTCTGGCCCGACTAAATCGTGGTTCTAGGGCCAGGAACAACCAGGCTGAGTCGTGAGGGCATCTAAGCCATCGTATGACCGCCAGTGGAGTTTCTCAGGCTCCGGCAGCAACTTCGTGAGCGTAAGGCACTCGTGAGGGCATCTTGTCAAGTCGTGTCATCTTCGTGTTATCATCGGTGCATTCGCCCTCACTCTGATCGGGGCGAATGCCCGATGGCACCGATGATAACACGATGCCCTCACGATGCCCTCACGATGGCCCCAGAGTCCGGTTGTTTCGTTCACTTCAGAGGTCTCGGACTGCGTTCACACCGACCCAAACGAACCGCACCGAGCAGCTAAAGGCACCAGGGTTCGATTCAACCGGACTATACAAGGCTGGTGTGAACGCGACCTAAAACTAATAACCATTTCCTTCTAAAGACTAAATCTAAAATTGCTGCCACAATTAACACCGCTCTGAAATGCAAGGTCTAAAAAGTCACATGTTGTCTAGCTATATACATAACCTTTGTCTCTTCACTTCCCCCCCTTTGCTCCCTTGTGTCAGCGCTGAGGTTCGATGCAGCGCCATTGGTGCGTTGCGTAATGCCGCTACAGCAGTTGGACTGCAAAGTGAAAATGAGCCTCTTCATAGTTGCAGATGATAAAGCTCCTCTCTCTGAATAAGTCTAGACATGTCCACTCCCCTGGGCTCGTATTCACACCGCACAATAATCACCACGAGCTTTCATAATGCACACACTCAAAGCACATCAAAAGGAGTGGAGGACATGGAAAGTTCAGATCAACCTGGATGTATCATTCATTCTCTTCATGCTCACACTCTCCACCTCAGCTGCTATACGTCTACTGTGAGTCCTCCCTCGCTCAGATCTCGCTTCCTTTCATTCTCTCTCTTCACTCCAGAGGTGGGAAGTACTGGAGTACAAATACTTCATTACACCTACCGAGCTGTGTGTGTGTGTGTGTGTGTGTGTGTGTGTGTGTGTGTGTGTGTGTGTGTGTGTGTGTGTGAGCTTGAGGTGAACACACAAATACCTGTACTTTCTACTTCTTACATGTTGAACCCAAATACCTGTACTTTCTACTTCTTACATGTTGAACTCAAATACCTGTACTTTCTACTTCTTACATGTTGAACACAAATACCTGTACTTTCTACTTCTTACATATTGAACACAAATACCTGTACTTTCTAGTTCTTACATGTTGAACCCAAATACCTGTGCTTTCTACTTCTCTCATGTTGAACTCAAATACCTGTACTTTCTACTTCTTACATGTTGAACCCAAATACCTGTACTTTCTACTTCTTACATGTTGAACTCAAATACCTGTACTTTCTACTTCTTACATGTTGAACACAAATACCTGTACTTTCTACTTCTTACATATTGAACACAAATACCTGTACTTTCTAGTTCTTACATGTTGAACCCAAATACCTGTGCTTTCTACTTCTCTCATGTTGAACTCAAATACCTGTACTTTCTACTTCTTACATGTTGAACTCAAATACCTGTACTTTCTACTTCTCACATGTTGAACTCAAATACCTGTACTTTCTACTTCTTACATGTTGAACCCAAATACCTGTACTTTCTACTTCTTACATGTTGAACTCAAATACCTGTACTTTCTACTTCTTACATGTTGAACTCAAATACCTGTACTTTCTACTTCTCACATGTTGAACTCAAATACCTGTACTTTCTACTTCTTACATGTTGAACCCAAATACCTGTACTTTCTACTTCTTACATGTTGAACTCAAATACCTGTACTTTCTACTTCTTACATGTTGAACTCAAATACCTGTACTTTCTACTTCTCACATGTTGAACTCAAATACCTGTACTTTCTACTTCTTACATGTTGAACCCAAATACCTGCACTTTCTACTTCTCTCATGTTGAACCCAAATACCTGTGCTTTCTACTTCTCTCATGTTGAACTCAAATACCTGTACTTTCTACTTCTTACATGTTGAACTCAAATACCTGTACTTTCTACTTCTCACATGTTGAACTCAAATACCTGTACTTTCTACTTCTCTCATGTTGAACACAAATACCTGTACTTTCTACTTCTTACATGTTGAACTCAAATACCTGTACTTTCTACTTCTTACACGTTGAACACAAATACCTGTACTTTCTACTTCTCACATGTTGAACTCAAATACCTGTACTTTCTACTTCTCACATGTTGAACCCAAATACCTGTACTTTCTACTTCTTACATGTTGAACTCAAATACCTGTACTTTCTACTTCTTACATGTTGAACTCAAATACCTGTACTTTCTACTTCTCACATGTTGAACTCAAATACCTGTACTTTCTACTTCTCACATGTTGAACTCAAATACCTGTACTTTCTACTTCTCACATGTTGAACTCAAATACCTGTACTTTCTACTTCTCTCATGTTGAACTCAAATACCTGTACTTTCTACTTCTCTCATGTTGAACACAAATACCTGTACTTTCTACTTCTTACATGTTGAACTCAAATACCTGTACTTTCTACTTCTTACACGTTGAACTCAAATACCTGTACTTTCTACTTCTCTCATTTCCCAAACAGCTGGTTCCTTTAGTCTGAATGTGTGTTGGTGCGTGATCATTATTCTTTAGAGTCACTGCGTGCCTATTCGTTGGAACACGATCCGTGTATCTATCACTTCCTGGTCTTCTCTAAAGAAGAGGGACCAATGGAAACGTTGTCATGTTGCCGTTGTTCAGCATGGAAACATTCATTAGCTAACAATGACATTATTGTTCTATTGATATAAAGGGAGGTCAGGTACTCTTTAAAGCAGCTGCTAGCTATGGGTACTTTTTACTGAAGTACACTTCAAAGCCTCTTTACTTTGACTTGAGTAAAGAAGTTTAGTCAGTACTTCTACTTTCACTAAAGTATCTTTAAACACGCGTATCTGTACTTCTACTTCTGAAAAGGATGTGTGTACTTTCGACATCTCTGCTTCTCTCACACTCCCTCCACCTCAGCTCTTATATAAATTGACTGTGCACCCTCCCTCCCTCCCTCCCTCCCTCCTAGATCTCTCTTTCTCCAGCTTAATGGCTGAGTGTGTATGTATTGACACAGCTCTTCAAAGCCTCCGCAGTGTGAGGTGAGCTCAGTCCAGCTGGGGGTCAGTTTGATGATAAGGTTAATGAGGGTGGCCGGGACTCAGGCATGCCTCCAAGATCTATTACAGGAAGGAGAGAAGAGGAGGGGGAAACGAGAGAGGAGGAGGCGAGGAGAGAAAATACAAGGAAGGCAAAGGAACAAAAAGGTTGGGAGGCGAGAGGAGAGAGCACATGGAGGCAGAGGAAGCTAAATAAGAGAAAAGGAAAGGGAAGGGAAGAGGATGAGGGAGGGAGAAGGAAGAAGGAAAAGGACATTAAATAAGGAAGGGAGATGAAGGTAAGGGATGAAGAATTGAGATGATGGAACAAGGAATAATGTGAATATAAAAAAGGAGAGAGAAAGAAATGTTGGAGACAAGGAAAAGAGAAACTCTAACCCTAACTCAGGAAAAAGGAAATGTGATAAAAATAGAGAAGAGAAAAGGCAGGTTCATATCAGTAGAAAGTATAGTCTACTTTAAAGAGTCCTCTCCTGCTGATGTTCAGGTGTATGTCAGTATGTAGTGTCTCTACTTTAAAGAGTCCTCTCCTGCTGATGTTCAGGTGTATATCAGTGTGTAGTGTCTCTACTTTAAAGAGTCCTCTCCTGCTGATGTTCAGGTGTATATCAGTATGTAGTGTCTCTACTTTAAAGAGTCCTCTCCTGCTGATGTTCAGGTGTATATCAGTATGTAGTGTCTCTACTTTAAAGAGTCCTCTCCTGCTGATGCTCAGGTGTATATCAGTATGTAGTGTCTCTACTTTAAAGAGTCCTCTCCTGCTGATGTTCAGGTGTATATCAGTATGTAGTGTCTCTACTTTAAAGAGTCCTCTCCTGCTGATGTTCAGATGTATATCAGTATGTAGTGTCTCTACTTTAAAGAGTCCTCTCCTGCTGATGTTCAGGTGTATATCAGTATGTAGTGTCTCTACTTTAAAGAGTCCTCTCCTGCTGATGTTCAGGTCTATATCAGTATGTAGTGTCTCTACTTTAAAGAGTCCTCTCCTGCTGATGTTCAGGTCTATATCAGTATGTAGTGTCTCTACTTTAAAGAGTCCTCTCCTGCTGATGTTCAGGTGTATATCAGTATGTAGTGTCTCTACTTTAAAGAGTCCTCTCCTGCTGATGTTCAGGTGTATATCAGTATGTAGTGTCTCTACTTTAAAGAGTCCTCTCCTGCTGATGTTCAGGTGTATATCAGTATGTAGTGTATCTACTTTAAAGAGTCCTCTCCTGCTGATGTCCAGGTGTATATCAGTGTGTAGTGTCTCTACTTTAAAGAGTCCTCTCCTGCTGATGTTTAGATGTATAGGGACTGGTAAGGGAGTAAGGGAAGGAGTTAAGAGGATATAAAAAGTAGAAAAGACTACAGAGATATAAGAGAGGAAATCCAGGACAGGAAAGAAAATAGATGGGAAATACAGCAAAGAAAAGGCAAGGGGAGAAAAACAAATGCGGACTCACACAATCCAACTTTATTTATAAAGCACATTTAAAAACAACAGAGTTGACCAACAAATAACAAATAAATAAATAAAAAAGCAGCATAAATGCGTTTAGACTAAACTGTGAGGACAACAAAACAAATGTAAAAAAGCACAAGACAATAAAACCAAATAGCCACAGACTGAAAAACCCTCAAACACGATGTAAAAACATTTTAAAACAAAATAGAAAACCCAGTCAAGCGTAATCCTTCACCGTCAATAAAAGCCCCGCTCGGCGTGAGGTTCGTTTGACTGGATGGACAACGGAGGGAAGTTAATGAGCTGTGTGAGAGTCACTTCATCATCAGCCAGTTGCTGCTGAAGAAGCCGTCATGCTACCAAATACTGGCAGTCGAGACCAGAGAGGGTACAAGTACACACATCCTTTCCTCGAGTAGAAGTACAGATACTCGTGTTTAAAAATACTCTGGTGAAAGTAGAAGTACTGACTAAACTTCTTTACTCAAGTAAAAGTAAAGAGGCTTTGAAGTGTACTTCAGTAAAAAGTACCCATAACTAGCAGCTGCTTTAAAGAGTACCTGACCTCCCTTTATATTAATAGAACAATACATGGATACACGGATCGTGTTCCAATCAATAGGCACGCAGTGACTCTGAAGAATAATGATCACGCACCAACACACATTCAGACTAAAGGAACCAGCTGTTTGGGAAATGAGAAAGTACAGGTATTTGGGTTCAACATGTAAGAAGTAGAAAGTACAGGTATTTGAGTTCAACATGTGAGAAGTAGAAAGTACAGGTATTTGAGTTCAACATGTGAGAAGTAGAAAGTACAGGTATTTGTGTTCAACATGAGAGAAGTAGAAAGTACAGGTATTTGAGTTCAACATGTAAGAAGTAGAAAGTACAGGTATTTGTGTTCAACATGTAAGAAGTAGAAAGTACAGGTATTTGGGTTCAACATGTAAGAAGTAGAAAGTACAGGTATTTGAGTTCAACATGTGAGAAGTAGAAAGTACAGGTGTTTGAGTTCAACATGTGAGAAGTAGAAAGTAGAGGTATTTGAGTTCAACATGTAAGAAGTAGAAAGTACAGGTATTTGAGTTCAACATGTAAGAAGTAGAAAGTACAGGTATTTGAGTTCAACATGTAAGAAGTAGAAAGTGCAGGTATTTGAGTTCAACATGTAAGAAGTAGAAAGTACAGGTATTTGTGTTCAACATGTGAGAAGTAGAAAGTACAGGTATTTGTGTTCAACATGTAAGAAGTAGAAAGTACAGGTATTTGAGTTCAACATGTAAGAAGTAGAAAGTACAGGTATTTGAGTTCAACATGTAAGAAGTAGAAAGTACAGGTATTTGTGTTCAACATGTGAGAAGTAGAAAGTACAGGTATTTGGGTTCAACATGTGAGAAGTAGAAAGTACAGGTATTTGGGTTCAACATGTAAGAAGTAGAAAGTACAGGTATTTGTGTTCAATATGTAAGAAGTAGAATGTAAAAAGTCGTCAGGCAAATAAGTAGTGGAGTAAAGTACTGATACCAGAAACATGTACTTAAGTACAGTAACTAAGTATTTGTACTCCACTACTTCCCACCTCAAGCTCACTGTCACACACACACCTTCCCACCCACCCACACACACACACACACACACACCCACTCACACACACACACACACACACACACACACACACACACACACACACACACCACACACACACACACACACACACACACACAGCCCTGTAGGTGTAAATCCTCTTTAGGTGTCCGGGCCCAGATTACCTCTCCTTCTTTAGTCTGGAAGAAAAAACCCTGAATCAGCTTCATAATTCTGCTGATGCTCATCTCCAACAGCCTACTCTTCACTAAAATCCCATTCTGTGCATGTGTGTGTGTGTGTGTGTGTGTGTGTGTGTATGTGTGTGTGTGTGTGTGTGTGTGTGTGTGTGGTGTGTGTGTGGTGTGTGTGTGTGTGTCTAAATCGTCAGTATTTTGTTCATATTAACCCCGAGGTGTCGGTCAGGAGAAGGTGTGGATGTGTTCTTCAGCCTTGAGCAAAAACTATTTAAAAACAGCTTATGGAAAGCATTTAGGGATTTTTTATTCCACCTGTATATTTGGGTATTTAGCGGATGTTCTTATGCGGCGTGACATACAATTTGCACAGCTGAAGAATCGACTCAGATTTTAAGAGAAAATGTAAGCAAACACAAACATTAAATCCCTCATGATATCCCAGAGTAAGGTAAAAGCAGACCTATAACTAATGTAGAAACCTAAACCAAAACATAATTTCCTGTTTTGAAGATTATTTTTCTCATTGGCTGGAACTCTAACCATGTGGTCAACGTTGTAATTTGAAAAAAAAATGGCCTTATATTTAGACAACATGACTACTTAGGTGTAGAAATAGTTTCCCACCGGACAAAAATAACTGAGGTCTCCTGGGTCCTTTGTTTGTTTGACCCCCAAATCCACCCCTCGATTCCACCGGGTCCGTCTGCGCCGCGGTTTTGGTCCGGCCTCCTCCGGCGTCAAACCCCACCGTGCGCGTTTCAGAAGCATTTCAGAAGCGGAGCATCTTGCCGCCCGGCTCGCAGTGTTTGTTGATTTGGGCATATTTCCTGGACAGGCTGCTTTGTGCTAATGACAGACCCGAGCGAGTTTGTGTACAGGGAGAAGAGGAGGGGACCAAGAACAGAGCCCTGAGGGACCCCTGTAGTTAATTGACAAGGGTCGGACTCTGACCCTCTCCAAGTAACCCTGTAGGTACGGTCTTTGAGGTATGAGGTGAGGAGGGAAAGTGCAGAGCCTGAAACTCCAAGTTCTTGGAGAGTGCGAAGGAGGATCTGATGGTTCACCGTGTCGAATGCAGCAGACAGGTCCAACAGGATGATGACGGAGGAGAGGGAGGCTGCTTTAGCAGTGTGCAGTTCCTCAGTGACAGCAAGGAGGGTAGTTTCTGTGGAGTGACCTGCCTTGAAACCAGACTGGTGCGGATCCAGAAGGTTGTTCTGATGGAGATAGCAGGAGAGTTGTTTAAAGACAGCGTGTTCAAGTGTTTTAGACAGGAACGGGAGGAGAGAGACAGGCCTGTAGTTTTATTCAATGGGAACATACATGTAAGGGGGATTTTGTAGAGAGAGAACTTGGCTCTTTTCCAGGAGTTCCCATTAACAACACAGATACCAATCACAAACAGGAAAGAGTTCATTAAGAATGCCCAATTTATTCTAATAGTTAGTTAACAAAGTCAGTGGCTGTAGCCTTCCTTGTCTAGACATAAACATCGTCCATTTTGACCTTAAGAAACCCTTAAAAAAAGCACTTAGAAATACCCTTTCATTAAGTGTACATGTATTCTAAATACACTGATGCCTCTTAGACAATAGAGAGGCGAAGTCCCTCCCTTTCCTCCATGGGACCTTATTTCGGAAAAAGTATGTATTGAAGTCAATGGAGAGAGAAAGATTATCTTTCGATCCCGTTTCAATTGTGCCACGAATTCCACACATGATGTTTAATTTAAAAGATAATTCTGCAAGTCAAAAAATTCAAATGTGTCGTGAAACTGTGAAGTAACCCTTTGTTTTGTGTGAAACCGCTCAATGAACTACATCTCCCTATCATGCACCACACAGCCAGACGGCCGTCACGTTGGAACATTTCACTTCTTTCTTTCAGAACGAGGCGGAAAGTATTAAAAGAGGTGGAAATCACTCCAAGTCTGGGCGCGTTGAGAGCTGTGCACACACAAGGGGAGTTAGTCGGTTCCTGAGAGCCAGCATGCGGGACCGGGACTCTGGGAGTTGTAGTATTTCTAGTTGCGTATTTTACTTGGTCTTATATTTCAACAGTTTTACGAAAAACTGTGACTTTTTTTACATGGAAATTATTTTTTAAGATTGACAAACATGTGTGTAATTCGTGGCACAATTGAAACGGGATCGAATTATACGTTTTCTCTCCCCATTGACTTCAATACATACTTTTTCCGAAATAAGGTCCCATGGGGCGGAAGTAGATGGGCTGGACTTCGCCATTCTATAGCAATGTGTTGACGATAATTGAATGTCTTTGACTATCTTTTAAAGCAGTGGTTCTCAACCTGGGGGGGCGCGCCCCCTTTGGGGGGTGCCAAAGATCGCAGGGGGGGCGCGAGGCCTCAGATGATTTGAGGCCAAATATTATATTTAGACTATATATATATATATATATATATAGAATTGTAACTCAATACATGATTGTCACTAAAAGCCTCTTCTCTACATTACAATCCACTTGCGCCGTCCTTTCATTTCTTCATACAGCGGGAATCCAGATGAATTAATCCTGAGTCCAACAGCCATCAAAGTCACTCCAACAGCTCCTTGATTACGCTTTCATCCTCCTTTAACAACACACTTCACATTCATACAGTTTGTGACAGTAGTTGTAGCATTTTGAGAGTTTTAAACTTTAAATACCGCTGTTGCGCGCTGGAAGCCACTAAATTGCGTTTATCTGGAAACCACTAATATCCAAGCTGATTCAATTTGGAAACACTGATAAACAAAAGTATGATAAGGTTCCTGAGAAATTGAATTATGTTGTGGTTCAGTAAGACAGCGATTCATTTGTACAGGATCTGTATCTGTTTCCCTTCTTTTGCTTTTACTTCCATCTGTCATGTGAAATGTGAAACTACGATGCATTTCAACAGCACAATCATGCTAATTGGCTCAAAAGGGACTTGAAATGACAGGTCACATAAAGGTGACATATTGGTCGCTGATTGGCCCTGAGGGGGATTGCATCACTTGGAGGACATGTTTGCCTTTGCTTCAGTTATGAATGTGACTCATATACCTCGAGGAAATCACAGCGTATTTAGGTGGAAGGAAAGCAATACATGTGGTGGGAAGTAGTGGAGTACAAATACTTTGTTTCTGTATACACTTAAGTACATGTTTCTGGTATCAGTACTTTACTCCACTACTTATTTTTCTGACGACTTTCTACTTCTTACATTTTAAATACAAATACCTGTACTTTCTACTTCTACATTTTAAATACAAATACCTGTACTTTCTACTTCTTACATGTTGAACTCAAATACCTGTACTTTCTAATTCTTACATGTTGAACACAAATACCTGTACTTTCTACTTCTTACATGTTGAACTCAAATACCTGTACTTTCTACTTCTCTCATGTTGAACCCAAATACCTGTACTTTCTACTTCTCTCATGTTGAACACAAATACCTGTACTTTCTACTTCTCACATGTTGAACTCAAATACCTGTACTTTCTACTTCTCACATGTTGAACTCAAATACCTGTACTTTCTACTTCTTACATGTTGAACACAAATACCTGTACTTTCTACTTCTTACATGTTGAACCCAAATACCTGTACTTTCTACTTCTCACATGTTGAACCCAAATACCTGTACTTTCTACTTCTCACATGTTGAACACAAATACCTGTACTTTCTACTTCTCACATGTTGAACTCAAATACCTGTACTTTCTACTTCTCACATGTTGAACTCAAATACCTGTACTTTCTACTTCTCTCATGTTGAACCCAAATACCTGTACTTTCTACTTCTTACATGTTGAACACAAATACCTGTACTTTCTACTTCTCACATGTTGAATTCAAATACCTGTACTTTCTACTTCTCTCATGTTGAACTCAAATACCTGTACTTTCTACTTCTTACATGTTGAACCCAAATACCTGTACTTTCTACTTCTTACATGTTGAACACAAATACCTGTACTTTGTACTTCTCACATGTTGAATTCAAATACCTGTACTTTCTACTTCTCTCATGTTGAACTCAAATACTGTACTTTCTACTTCTCTCATGTTGAATTCAAATACCTGTACTTTCTACTTCTCTCATGTTGAACTCAAATACTGTACTTTCTACTTCTCTCATGTTGAACACAAATACCTGTACTTTCTACTTCTCACATGTTGAACCCAAATACCTGTACTTTCTACTTCTCACATGTTGAACACAAATACCTGTACTTTCTACTTCTCACATGTTGAACTCAAATACCTGTACTTTCTACTTCTCTCATGTTGAACTCAAATACCTGTACTTTCTACTTCTTACATGTTGAACTCAAATACCTGTACTTTCTACTTCTCTCATGTTGAATTCAAATACCTGTACTTTCTACTTCTCACATGTTGAACTCAAATACCTGTACTTTCTACTTCTTACATGTTGAACTCAAATACCTGTACTTTCTACTTCTCACATGTTGAACTCAAATACCTGTACTTTCTACTTCTCACATGTTGAACTCAAATACCTGTACTTTCTACTTCTCTCATGTTGAACCCAAATACCTGTACTTTCTACTTCTTACATGTTGAACACAAATACCTGTACTTTCTACTTCTCACATGTTGAATCAAATACCTGTACTTTCTACTTCTCTCATGTTGAACTCAAATACTTGTACTTTCTACTTCTTACATGTTGAACCCAAATACCTGTACTTTCTACTTCTTACATGTTGAACACAAATACCTGTACTTTGTACTTCTCACATGTTGAATCAAATACCTGTACTTTCTACTTCTCTCATGTTGAACTCAAATACTTGTACTTTCTACTTCTCTCATGTTGAATCAAATACCTGTACTTTCTACTTCTCTCATGTTGAACTCAAATACTTGTACTTTCTACTTCTCTCATGTTGAACACAAATACCTGTACTTTCTACTTCTCACATGTTGAACCCAAATACCTGTACTTTCTACTTCTCACATGTTGAACACAAATACCTGTACTTTCTACTTCTCACATGTTGAACTCAAATACCTGTACTTTCTACTTCTCTCATGTTGAACTCAAATACCTGTACTTTCTACTTCTTACATGTTGAACTCAAATACCTGTACTTTCTACTTCTCTCATGTTGAATTCAAATACCTGTACTTTCTACTTCTCACATGTTGAACTCAAATACCTGTACTTTCTACTTCTTACATGTTGAACTCAAATACCTGTACTTTCTACTTCTCTCATGTTGAACTCAAATACCTGTACTTTCTACTTCTCACATGTTGAACTCAAATACCTGTACTTTCTACTTCTCTCATGTTGAACTCAAATACCTGTACTTTCTACTTCTCTCATGTTGAACTCAAATACCTGTACTTTCTACTTCTTACATGTTGAACTCAAATACCTGTACTTTCTACTTCTTACATGTTGAACACAAATACCTGTACTTTCTACTTCTCTCATTTCCCAAACAGCTGGTTCCTTTAGTCTGAATGTGTGTTGGTGCGTGATCATTATTCTTCAGAGTCACTGCGTGCCTATTGGTTGGAACACGATCCGTGTATCCATCACTTCCTGGTCTTCTCTAAAGAAGAGGGACCAATGGAAACGTTGTCATGTTGCCGTTGGTCACCATGGAAACATTCATTAGCTAACAATGACATTATCGTTCTATTAATATAAAGGGAGGTCAGGTACTCTTTAAAGCAGCTGCTAGTTATGGGTACTTTTTACTGAAGTACACTTCAAAGCCTCTTTACTTTGACTTGAGTAAAGACGTTTAGGCGGTACTTCTACTTTTACCAGAGTACTTTTAAACACGAGTATCTGTACTTCTACTTGAGTAAAGGATGTGTACTTGTGCCATCTCTGGTTTCACATAGAAACAAGAGGGCATTTCTCACGCATATTTCCAGACAGCGTTAAACTGTCCTTGCAGCGCTCAAAATACAATGTTTTCAAATTCCTGAACAAACCCTGCATGTTGGAGATGTTTCGACCAAGATATTTCTAAAAATAGGGTCTTAACTGATTGAGACTGAGGTTGAATTATTTCACAATTGTGTTAGCAAAGGAACATAAATACTCCATCTATTGAGCTTATCTTTGATCAGAAGATACAACTGGGTTTTGGATAAATGTATTTGTAGAACCAGTGTCTTATCAGTTCAGCTATTTTATTTGTTAGCCTGGGGGGGATCATGTGTTTGTGCGTTTGGCTATTAGCTCTCCACATTCATGGATATGCTTAAGGACATTTCATGGTTTTTAACCACGCATTTTATTGACTCTTGTTTTGGGGGTTTGAACAATGTCATAAATAAAATAAATAAAACAATTAAATAAATTAAAAAATTAAATAAATAAAAATAAAATAAATAAATAAATTAAATAAATAAAAAATAAAATAAAAAAATAAATAAAATAAATTAAATAAAATAAATAAATAAATAAATAAATAAATAAATAAATAAATTATTAAATTAATTAAATTATTAAATAATTAAATAAATAAATAAATAAATAAATTAAAAATAAATAAATAATTAAAAAAATGAACTCTAAAATCCAACTAAAATAATGTTGTTATGTGAGCACCACATACTGTCCTATTGCCCACTCCTCGTCTATTTGAAGGGGGCTGTAAGTGATCAACTAACCTGCTTAAGTAGCAAAAGGCAAAGCTACATTTTAAACTAAAATGAAACATCAACATTTTAAAACTGGTACTTCTCTCCCCTTCAATCTGCGTTGAGCTTTTTGATCAGCCTTTGTTTCAAATGAGAGACAAGCTGGGACTTCTTTTTCAGCAAGGGGAAGCTAATAAGAAACCTCGCTCCATCCTCTCACCAAACCCTCGCGTCCTTGAGCAAGGCTCTTAACCTCTCATATCAGCGAGTGAGCTGCTCAGAGTCCAGAAATAAAATGCACCCGGAAGCAGGTTGTGTGAAACATGCCATTGCTAAAAATAAATAAAGGAGCATGCATGTAGTATAATAGGAGACCTTTAAAGTCACATTGAAAAAACTTCGATCGGACCATCTGCCATGCTACCAAATGCGTGCACGAGCCTGAGTGACCCGTGAAAGCACAGCGCTCCGGATTACACACACCAGCGGTCTGAGAGGAGATCATCGAGTGTGTGGACATAGCCTCGTATACAGCGACACTTCATGTGAGCAAACACAAAGCCTGATCAGACATGTGCACACAGCCGTACTGACTGTCTGTGATGTTCTGAGTGTGAACGCTCGTAAACCGCGGCGTACGATTTTACGGGAACTCACTGATCAAATGTCCTCTGATCGTCAGTGGGTGGCGGGAAGTCGATTGACCCTCATACATCACAGTGTCCACGGGCATTTACATCCACGGGAGGTGATACACATTGTTATTTAGTTGTATTTAATTAAGTTAGATTGCTTTGTACAAACTCAACAACAACAACAACAACAACAACAACAACAACAACAACAACAACAACAACAACAACAACAACAACAACAACAACACATCTAGTCCTCTAAAGCAGGGGTGTCAAACTCAAGCCCTTCATGTTATGTATATGTGCGACAAATACAAATAAGTTTATTATACGGTTACATGCTGCATAACAGAAGCACGATGCCCATAAACTACATATCCCACAATGCATCTCATTTTTTCACATGTGCAATGAAGAGACTTGCAATTATTTGCGCTAGACTTCTGCTTTCGGACGTAGATAATTATGAAGTTATTACCCTATCCGATAATAATCCAATGCAGAGCCAATAATGTAATATAATACATTATCTTGTATATATTATATATTGATATTTATATAGTCTTAACGTTACAACTGGCCCCTTGAGAGCAACCATATGCTGATGTGAAATGAATGAAATTGAGTTCGTCCCCCTGATCCAAAGTGTTCATAGCCTTTTGTTCTTGTTTTAGTTTTGTATAGTAATGTTATATTGTTCTATGTATCATAGGTCCAATTTGATGTCAATTTATATATTATAATGTTTTTAGCTTGTGTTGGATAATGATACTTATACGGTCTGTTCTGTGTGATTGCACCTTTGGGAATACTTGGAATTTTGCTGTCTGTGTAGTGACAAATAAGGAATGTAGGAGCCGCATTTATTTTGTTTTGATTTATTCGGAACCTTTATTAATGCATGTTTCTGTTTCAGTGAGAGGGCAGCAGGGCTCAGGGGAAGGGGGCGGGGCTAAGGCTTTAAGGTGGAGGTGCGGAGTGTGACGGGAGGGCAGCAGGGCTCAGGTGAAGGGGGCGGGGCTAAGGCTTTAAGTTGGAGGTGCGGTGTGTGACGGGAGGGCAGCAGGGCTCAGATGAAGGGGGCGGGGCTAAGGCTTTAAGGTGGAGGTGCGGTGTGTGACGGGAGGGCAGCAGGGCTCAGGGTGAAGGGGGCGGGGCTAAGGCTTTAAGGTGGAGGTGCGGAGTGTGACGGGAGGGCAGCAGGGCTCAGATGAAGGGGGGCGGGGCTAAGGCTTTAAGTTGGAGGTGCGGTGTGTGACGGGAGGGCAGCAGGCAGCAGCAATACCGTCATTGACACGCAGACGCAACCTTATGCTGAGTAGAAGACAGATTATTAGGATCTGATGTTTAAGTTTATGTTAAATATTGTTTTCGTATTTTGTTTTGCTGGAAATAAACCTTGAAAAGCAACAGAAACGTCCGGTGGGTTTTGTACTGCGAGTCTGACACTGCTTCCGAGGCCCCAAGCTCTCCATGTGGCCGAGAACATTAACTGTTGAGGTGAAGGTTACAAGACAAACCTTTCGGGATTTTGGCCACTACAAGGAATCTAATCTCTAATCTAATGTTACGTTGAACTGAATCTGTAAATATACAACTCCAGCTATTGTGCATTTCTTCAGAGGCGGCTGTGTGTGCGGAGATGTCAACTTTCATATTGTTCGAGCGAGTGGAGCATGCCATCGCCCAGTATAGCACAACACTATAAATACAACACATGTTTCCCCCTGGGGGGTGTCAGGCTATCGTCTCGCCCACAGACCCAGATGTGCTGACAGCAAATGGCCAGATGTCTAAATTACCCCGTGGTCAAAATCATGACACACACGAGATGGATCCAGAAGGAAGATTACCCCCAGTCCCGCCGTTTCAATAAGTTATTAGTAATGCATGCATCTGTGCTTCGGACAGCGAACACCAAGCAGACCAGAAGTGTATCTGTAGTCCTTCTGCAAACAAACAATAATGTGAAACATATGAAGGTATAAGTAAGAGCAGTGGCTGTTTTTAATGATATGTTATGAGCCTGAAAACACATTTGACGAACCAATCAGATTACAAATACCAGCATTGTCAGTCCGAATAAAAAAATGTACTTCTTACGCAGAAAAATAAACAACACTGAGATGCATTTTGTTCACCACTAAGCATGTTGGCCACGTAAGCACACGAGCCAATTATAAAAAGATAATATTTTTGGGCTTCATTTTAATTGTTTCAGTTCGACATTTAGGAAGTGGGTTAGAAATGCGTTGTCTAAAGTCTACGAGGTTCTTTGGAGGATATAATGAGCATGGTGCCAGGAGTGCACAGGGAGGCTTAGTGGGTAGTGTGCTGGACTTCTAATCAGGTGGTCACAAGTTCGAAACCCCACTGCAGTCAGCATGTCGTCGTGTCCCCGAGACCCTTCATGTAATGTTTAATTGAACTATTCACATCTTAAACTGCACCGTAACTTTTATCCATGTATTTTTCCTTAATGTTTATTTTATTAGCTTTTCTTTTTTTAATGCTTAATGTCTTTCATTTTTTTTTGTAAAGCACTTTGAATTGCCTTGCGTTGAAAAGTGCTGTATAAATAAACTTGCCTTGCCCTCACCCCAAAGTGCTCCTGTGGGGGGTCGCTTTGGATAAAAGCGTCTAACAACAGACTTGTGATGTCGCTTTTGGGAGTTTCCTGGAAGTCGAAAAGAAATAGGTGTAAAATCCTAGGTTCAGGGAATCTAAGAAAGAAAGGGCTCGGGGAGGATTTAATAGAAAGGTTTATTCATGTATTTTATACCCGTGTTATTTACGTTTATTTGATTACCTTTGCTTTTTAAACGTGTTTCTGTTTCACTATTTCTTAAAGCTCCTAATGTCTTTCATTTCTGTAATGCACTTTGAATGGCTAGCTAGGATGCCACCTGGGCGCCTCCCTAGGGAGGTGGTCCAGGCACGTCCAGCTGGGAGGAGACCGAGGGGTAGACCTAGGACCAGGTGGAGGGACTATATCTCTTCGCTGGCCTGGGAGCGCCTTGGGACCCCCCAGTCAGAGCTGGATGATGAGGGGAAAAGAAAGTTTGGGGCTCTCTGCTGGAACTGCTACCCCGAGACCCGACCACGGATAAGCGGGAGAAGATGGATGGATGGACTTTGAATGGCCTTGTGTTGAATGGTGCTGTATACATAAATACACTTGCCTTGCCTTTAAAAAATCAGTGATTTCAGTGACAAACCCCCCTTTATAACCAGCACACGCCCCCTACAGGTGTGTGTGGGCAATACATGGTGCCACTAAATGTTTTTAAAGCTCGGTTGGATGCTGCTCAATCGGAAGCTGTTGGTCTCTGTTTATGTGGATAATTATGTAAATGATGCTGCGTGAAGTCCTCTGGTTGTTCTGTTTATGTTTCATGTGGAACTACTTGAGCAGGTCTGCCTTGAAAAAGAGATCAATGATCTCAATGGGATGTATCTGTATAAATAAAGGTTTGAAATGAAATGAATACCATGAGAAATACGGAATAGAAGCTCAGGGTTATATACAAATAAAGGAAGGATTCCAACATCCTTCCTGTTTTTGAACTTCTGAGTGTTTTCCCCGACTGTCAGCGGCAGGATGTGACAACACAAAGCTGTTGTGTGAAACCGATCCTCCTCACACAGAAAGAGCCAGATGAGTGAGCAGGATAAATATTTACAGCTCACTGACTTGGACTTTTCCTGCAAAACCAGCCATTGGTCCGCGGGCGTGTGAGAGGCTAACGTGGGTGGAAAAGGAAGTAAAAATTATTTTAAATGAAGACCTTAAAAGGAAGACAAATGATATCCCTGGGGGATTTCTCTCCCCACATCTGACAGAGTGAACCCCAGCTGCTAAATATTCAGAGAGGAGGAGGATCGGGTTGACCCGGGCATTCAGAGGACTTGGAGTAGCTTCAAGAAGAGATGGCAAAAGTACACACATCCTTTACTCAAGTAGAATAGCAGATACTCGTGTTTAAAAGTACTCTGGTAAAAGTAGAAGTACTGACTAAACTTCTTTACTCAAGTCAAAGTAAAGAGGCTTTGAAGTGTCCTTCAGTAAAAAGTACCCATAACTAGCAGCTGCTTTAAAGAGTACCTGACCTCCCTTTATATTAATAGAACAATAATGTCATTGTTAGCTAATGAATGTTTCCATGGTGACCAACGGCAACATGACCACGTTTCCATTGGTCCCTCTTCTTTAGAGAAGACCAGGAAGTGATGGATACACGGATCGTGTTCCAACCAAAAGGCACGCAGTGACTCTACAGAATAATGATCACGCACCAAGCACACATTCAGACTAAAGGAACCAGCTGTTTGGGAAATGAGAGAAGTAGAAAGTACAGGTATTTGAGTTCAACATGTGAAAAGTAGAAAGTACAGGTATTTGAGTTCAACATGTAAGAAGTAGAAAGTTCAGGTATTTGAGTTCAACATGTAAGAAGTAGAAAGTACAGTTATTTGGGTTCAACATGAGAGAAGTAGAAAGTACAGGTATTTGAATTCAACATGTAAGAAGTAGAAAGTACAGGTATTTGAGTTCAACATGTAAGAAGTAGAAAGTACAGGTATTTGGGTTCAACATGTAAGAAGTAGAAAGTACAGGTATTTGGGTTCAACATGTAAGAAGTAGAAAGTACAGGTATTTGGGTTCAACATGTAAGAAGTAGAAAGTACAGGTATTTGAGTTCAACATGTAAGAAGTAGAAAGTACAGGTATTTGGGTTCAACATGTAAGAAGTAGAAAGTACAGGTATTTGGGTTCAACATGTAAGAAGTAGAAAGTAGAGGTATTTGGGTTCAACATGTAAGAAGTAGAAAGTACAGGTATTTGAGTTCAACATGAGAGAAGTAGAAAGTACAAGTATTTGAGTTCAACATGTAAGAAGTAGAAAGTACAGGTATTTGAGTTCAACATGTAAGAAGTAGAAAGTACAGGTATTTGGGTTCAACATGTAAGAAGTAGAAAGTACAGGTATTTGGGTTCAACATGTAAGAAGTAGAAAGTACAGGTATTTTAGTTCAACATGTGAGAAGTAGAAAGTACATGTATTTGAGTTCAACATGTGAGAAGTAGAAAGTACAGGTATTTGGGTTTGACATGTAAGAAGTAGAAAGTACAGGTGTTTGGGTTCAACATGTAAGAAGTAGAAAGTACAGGTATTTGTGTTCAACATGTAAGGAGTAGAAAGTACAGGTATTTGTGTTCAACATGTAAGAAGTAGAAAGTACAGGTATTTGTTTTCAACATGTAAGAAGTAGAAAGTACAGGTATTTGGGTTCAACATGTAAGAAGTAGAAAGTACAGGTATTTTAGTTCAACATGTGAGAAGTAGAAAGTACAGGTATTTTAGTTCAACATGTGAGAAGTAGAAAGTACAGGTATTTGGGTTTGACATGTAAGAAGTAGAAAGTACAGGTATTTGGGTTCAACATGTAAGAAGTAGAAAGTACAGGTATTTGGGTTCAACATGTAAGAAGTAGAAAGTACAGGTATTTGGGTTCAACATGTAAGAAGTAGAAAGTACAGGTATTTGAGTTCAACATGTGAGAAGTAGAAAGTACAGGTATTTGGGTTTGACATGTAAGAAGTAGAAAGTACAGGTATTTGGGTTCAACATGTAAGAAGTAGAAAGTACAGGTATTTGTGTTCAACATGTAAGAAGTAGAAAGTACAGGTATTTGTGTTCAACATGTAATAAGTAGAAAGTACAGGTATTTGTGCTCAACATGTAAGAAGTAGAAAGTACAAGTATTTGGGTTCAACATGTAAGAAGTAGAAAGTACAGGTATTTTAGTTCAACGTGTGAGAAGTAGAAAGTACAGGTATTTTAGTTCAACATGTGAGAAGTAGAAAGTACAGGTATTTGGGTTTGACATGTAAGAAGTAGAAAGTACAGGTATTTGGGTTCAACATGTAAGAAGTAGAAAGTACAGGTATTTGTGTTCAACATGTAAGAAGTAGAAAGTACAGGTATTTGTGCTCAACATGTAAGAAGTAGAAAGTACAGGTATTTGAGTTCAACATGTGAGAAGTAGAAAGTACAGGTATTTGGGTTCAACATGTAAGAAGTAGAAAGTACAGGTATTTGTGTTCAACATGTAAGAAGTAGAAAGTAAAAAATCATCAGAAAAACAAGTAGTGGAGTAAAGTACTGATACCAGAAAAATGTACTTAAGTACAGAAACGAAATATTTGTACTTCCCACCTCTGCCAGGGACAAAGAGAGAATCATAACAGCACAGCGTTACAACCCAAACACACGGAGAGAGATGGATGAGGAGGGAGGAGGTGATGAATGGGGTTGTTTTTCTCCAGAAGGAGGATAACTGTATCGTCCTCTGGGAGAAAAGGAGACTGTGAACACCAGTCATGTGTCTCGGAGACAGCCAATGGAAATATTAGGATTTGGTTCATAGGCAAGTTTACTGGTTCAGAGTCAGAGCAGCAACAGCCAATCAGAATGCGTATCAGTGTCTGGAGGATTAGCCAATGAGGTTGGAGTCTGGTGTCTGGTACCAGTGTCTGACAGTTAGACAGACTGTATCTAATTACACGAGGCGAGGCTCAGCATGGGGCTGTGTGTGTGTGTGAGTGTGTGTGTGTGTGTGTGTGTGTGGGTGTGTGTGTGTGGGTGTGTGTGTGTGTGCGTGTGTGTGTATGTGTGTGTGTGTGTGTGTGTGTGTGTGTGTGTGTGTGTGTGTGTGTGTGTGTGTGAGGATGTCTGAGGGTAGGGGGGGTGTAACTGAGGAGAGAGAGTGAGTGAAAAATAGAATAAGAAAGGAAGAAGGTGGTTGGGAGGTTTTGGCAAAAGTTGAAAACAAGCATCAGATCTGGAGAGCTGCCACATGAAAAAGGAAACTGTGCAAAATATAAATATCCTGAATTCAAGATGTACTTATTTATTAAATCAGCTGAATTAGGCAGCGATAAGTGTTCCTGATACAATGCCTCAACAAAGGAAACGTGTACGGTCGAGATGTTTGTCAGTGTGTGTGTGTGTGTGTGTGTGCGCGTGTGTGTGCGCGTGTGTTTAAAATGAGTTTATTTCTGTGTATTTCTCCATTTCCTGTATGAATGAATAGGCGCTGAATAGAAAGTGCAGTTTCCCACAGTGTAACAGTCTATTATTGTATCTCACACAATGTTCTTCTCACTCCAGGCCGTTTCACCCCATTCAGCCGCTCTATTAGTGACTGGACAAGACACAGACTGCCAGGTGTTAATGGCTAGCACACATATACACACACACACACACACACGCACACACACACACTTCTACTGTACACACATATAGTATGCATGCACACACACTCATGTGTTCAACCTCAGCCAGAGGTGAACGAGGGTGACAGACAAGGGCAGCTGGTCGGTGAGTTTTTCCTGTTTTGACTGCTTCTGTCTGCGTCTAACACACTCGCACACACACACACACACGCACACACACACACGTGTAAAACAATGGTGTTACATTGAGGTTGCCATGGCCGGTTTTTCCCTTCTGCTTATATTGCAAGTTTTGATATGTGTTTCCTTCGCTATGGGAGGAAATGACGTTGCTTTGAGATAAAAACAAGCTTACTTTAAATAACCTAAAATAAAAATACAACCTTAAATCAAATACTTGACACGTTGTGTATCATTCTTATCAAGAGTTAGATAAGAATATGTATATCTTCTGTTGAATATGAAGCTTGTCACTCGCAGCTTAGCTTAACACAAACCATGAAAACAGCGGGAAATGGCTAGCCTAGCTGCGTCCAGTTACGTTGTACTTAGTTTTAACTGTACAAAAAGTAAAGTGTACAAATGATACATTGTGCTTTTACGAGGGTCATGTCCTAGCTGTTTTCTTAGCCGACTGAGACGTCAACAGACAGCTAATTTTCGGTAGCGACATTAGTGATACGAGGAGTGAAGCAGGTAGGACCCAAACGCAGACCGTTATTTCAATGGCTCTTATCGAACATGTCACATGGAAACACAAAACACTCCACGGTGAACTCGGTCACCAACAAAAGACGAACCAACACTGAACACAGGAAGAGACAAGACTAAATACAGGCAGGGGTAATCACGAGATGAGAAACAGCCGGGCAGGGGAGGAGACACACAAGGGCCACAGGTGAACACAATCAGACAACTAGACACACCAGGGAAACTAACGACAGGAGGAGAAACATAAGGGCAACAGGCGAACACAATCAGACAACTAGACACACCAGGGAAACTAAGGACAGGAGGAGAAACATAAGGGCACCAGGTGGACACAATCAGACAACTAGACACACCAGGGAAACTAACGACAGGAGGAGAAACATAAGGGCACCAGGTGGACACAATCAGACAACTAGACACACCAGGGAAACTAACGACAGGAGGAGAAACATAAGGGCACCAGGTGGACACAATCAGACAACTAGACACACCAGGGAAACTAACGACAGGAGGAGAAACATAAGGGCACCAGGTGGACACAATCAGACAACTAGACACACCAGGGAAACTAACGACAGGAGGAGAAACATAAGGGCACCAGGTGGACACAATCAGACAACTAGACACACCAGGGAAACTAACGACACAATCAGACAACTAGACACACCAGGGAAACTAACGACAGGAGGAGAAACATAAGGGCACCAGGTGGACACACTCAGACAACTAGACACACCAGGGAAACTAACGACAGGAGGAGAAACATAAGGGCACCAGGTGGACACAATCAGACAACTAGACACACCAGGGAAACTAACGACAGGGGAAAACACAAGGGCACCAGGTGGACACAATCAGACAACTAGACACACCAGGGAAACTAACGACACAGTCAGACAACTAGACACACCAGGGAAACTAACGACAGGAGGAGAAACATAAGGGCACCAGGTGGACACAATCAGACAACTAGACACACCAGGGAAACTAACGACAGGAGGAGAAACATAAGGGCACCAGGTGGACACAATCAGACAACTAGACACATCAGGGAAACTAACGACAGGAGGAGAAACATAAGGGCACCAGGTGGACACAATCAGACAACTAGACACACCAGGGAAACTAACGACAGGGGAAAACACAAGGGCACCAGGTGGACACAATCAGACAACTAGACACACCAGGGAAACTAACGACACAATCAGACAACTAGACACACCAGGGAAACTAACGACAGGAGGAGAAACATAAGGGCACCAGGTGGACACAATCAGACAACTAGACACACCAGGGAAACTAACGACAGGAGAAAACACAAGGGCACCAGGTGGACACAATCAGACAACTAGACACACCAGGGAAACTAACGACAGGAGGAGAAACATAAGGGCACCAGGTGAACACAATCAGACAACTAGACACACCAGGGAAACTAACGACAGGAGGAGAAACATAAGGGCACCAGGTGGACACAATCAGACAACTAGACACACCAGGGAAACTAACGACAGGAGGAGAAACATAAGGGCACCAGGTGGACACAATCAGACAACACAGGGAAATAGACAAGACAATAACCCAGGAGGAAAACATGACAGGGAGAACAGCAAAAACACCCAAACCAAGACATACAAACGTGACATAACATGAATATCGTGACAGTTAGCTTGTCTAATTGCAGCCAACAGTAGAAGAGGGTAAAGTAGAAGCGCATAACACAACTATCCTCAGAAAATGTATTACACTATGTACAGAAAAGGGAGATAGGCAGACAATAAAACAGTGGAAACAAACATGTGTTTGACTTTCATTACTGAATGAAACGTTGTGCCCTTTATAGTCTGTGTCCAATATTGTGTATTTCTATATATTGTATATATATATCCTATATATATGCTAAGGTCCCACTACTGACACGATAGCAGTCATTTAGTGCGTAATTAAACCCATGATATCAAAATCTCACTCCAGCCAGGTACCCAAAGTTGGCAACCCTGATATATACAGCGCTATGCTAGCTTAATCGATAGACAAAGGTATAAAAAGGTAAGTAATTATATATGGTGTGTTTTCTGTTAACTAGCGTACATATTTTTGGTGAAAGAAGATACTATTAGAGAACATAACAGCCTGCGTAGTCAACAGAGATCAGCTGGCAGTAAACAACAAGCAGATTAGCTCATAGCTGTGTCCCATTTCCAGGCGTTGTGCTAAGCTAACTGGCTGCTATATTGGAATGAGATTGATAACACTATAACAATGTATTTATCTTTATCTGTCTTTAAAAATCACTTAAAGGTCCCATGGCCATTTCTACTGATCATATTTCCATCGTTGAGGTCTACTAGAATAGATTTAAATTGTTAAATTTTCCAAACTCACATTGGTTTCTCAAACAGCATCTCTGTATAGTCTGTGTATTCACTCTCTGTCCTAAACGGCTTGTTGGAGCTCCTGCCCCCCCCCCTCCCTGTGAGCAGTGTGCTCTGATTGGTCGGGACGTTGCGAGGCTCGCTGCTGCGAGGAGCGGACAGGTTTCCGGGTCGGCGATAAAGCGAGAACAAGCGAAACTCAGACCATTTACATGCATAACATATAGACCTAACATTCGGTCTATATGCTGTAAAATGTATTATCTCTTGGATTTACACACGGCATCTTTTGCACGTCTGTCCGTCCTGGCAGAGGGATCCCTCCTCTGGTGCTCTCCCTGAGGTTTCTCCATGTTCCCTTAAACTGTGGGTTTCTTCTGGAAGTTTTTCCTTGTACGATGTGAGGGTCTAAGGACAGAGGGTCTGAGGACAGAAGGTCTAAGGACAGAGGGTCTAAGGACAGATGGTCTAATGATAGTGGGTCTAAGGACAGAGGGTCTGAGGACAGAGGGTCTGAGGACAGAGGGTCTAAGGACAGAGGGTCTGAGGACAGAGGATCTGAGGACAGAGGGTGTCGTTTTTCTCATACTGATATTCTGAACAATCTGTGTTGTTGTATTTGCTGTAAAGTGTCTCGACTGTCGGCTAATTTTTATGATATATTCAGCACTTTGGCTCCACCAAACATCGTTTATAAATGTGCTATATATATAAAACTTGATTTGATTTGACAACCTTCATAACAGGGGACGGGTAATAACCAGAAAAGCATGACATGGGCCCTTTGAAGCAACACTTGTTAAGCAAATATGTCAGATATTAAATACAATAAACGGCTGTACACAAGTTTACTGTCTTCTGAAATGTTTTTATACGTACCATTATTTAACCAAATACCATGTCTGTGTTTATTATTTTACCTATTTTAAACGACTAATGAAATCAATATTAAGACGGTTAAAGGTGGGGTAGGTACATTTCAGAAACCGGCTCGAGATACACTTGTTGTTATATTCCATGGAATGCTCTTAACATCCCGACAGCAATGAATATCTGAAGTGCTTTGACAACAAATCCATGAAAATGTCATCTGTAGAAGCCGTGATACTGTAAAAAGTACAACCAACCTGCCTGTCAGCCTTCCCTCGGGGCACAAACTTAACTCGTGCCCTCATTGGTCATGTGCGCGTTCGTGTGTGTTGGGGGAGGGGCTCTACAGTGGCAGATTTTCTCCAGTTGTGTATTTTCAAATTCTAGCGATCTCGAGCCGGTTTCTCAAACTTACCTACCCCACCTTTAAGTAGTTAGGGTGTTTCTTTTTAGGGTTCTTAGTTTTTGTGTACTGCTTCTGAATATGAACTCCCTCCAGTGTACACTATTGTTATATAATGTAAATACTTTATGTGTGTTGTCTGGGCCCCCGTTCTCAAGCTTCCTATTAGATTATTAAACGTGTGAATACATAATCACATCGAAGGCAAGAAATAAAGCAAAGTAAGTGCATTCCTATCATGTCTGTGTTGAAATGAATAATTGTAATGCTGTGTTTGTATAAAAAACGAGTGGATGTGTTGAGGCAGTCCTAATAGTTGCTGGTCTAACGGAGACATAAAGGGAAGACAGCGTGTGGTCATTTGTCTTCCCGTCTGTTCTGACTCTGATCAGGGACAGAAAACCTCGTCCTCGCGTGACAGTGCTCAATTTGTTGTGGTGAAGCGTAATTAAAACAAGCTTGTCTTTATCCGGCCAACGCTGGCATCAACGCCACGAGGTCTGAATCCTTCTGGCCGAAGACCTTCCTTTTAACTCCCTTCTTTCTGCCTCTCTAGGATCCCTCTCTTCCTGGATAACACCATTAAAGGTCTCCTGGTATAGCCTACTGCTTCTCACCAATAGAACACACTACTTCCATCTGAAATGCATGTATCATATTTGTTTTTAAAAGAGGTGGGAGAAGTACTCATAGCTTGTACTTGAGTAATGGAGAAGTACTCATAGCTTGACCTTGAGTAATGGAGAAGTACTCATAGCTTGTACTTGAGTAATGGAGAAGTACTCATAGCTTATACTTGAGTAATGGATAAGTACTCATAGCTTGTACTTGAGTAATGGAGAAGTACTCATAGCTTGCACTTGAGTAATGGATAAGTAGTACTCATAGCTTGTACTTGAGTAATGGAGAAGTACTCATAGCTTGTACTTGAGTAGGCTAATGGAGAAGTACTCATAGCTTGTACTTGAGTAATGGAGAAGTACTCACAGCTTGTACTTGAGTAATGGAAAAGTATGCATAGCTTGTACTTGAGTAATGGAGAAGTAGTACTCATAGCTTGTACTTGAGTAATGGAGAAGTAGTACTCATAGCTTGTACTTGAGTAATGGAGAAGTACTCATAGCTTGTACTTGAGTAGGCTAATGGAGAAGTACTCATAGCTTGTACTTGAGTAATGGAGAAGTACTCATAGCTTGTACTTGAGTAATGGATAAGTACTCATAGCTTGTACTTGAGTAATGGAGAAGTAGTACTCATAGCTTGTACTTGAGTAATGGAAAAGTACGCATAGCTTGTACTTGAATAATGGAGAAGTAGTACTCATAGCTTGTACTTGAGTAATGGAGAAGTAATACTCATAGCTTGTACTTGAGTAATGGAGAAGTAGTACTCATAGCTTGTACTTGAGTAATGGAGAAGTACTCATAGCTTGGACTTGAGTAATGGATAAGTACTCATAGCTTGTACTTGAGTAATGGAGTCATAGCTTGTACTTGAGTAATGGAGAAGTAGTACTCATAGCTTGTACTTGAGTAATGGAGAAGTAGTACTCATAGCTTGTATTTGAGTAATGGAGAAGTACTCATAGCTTGTACTTGAGTAATGGAGAAGTAGTACTCATAGCTTGTACTTGACTTAATGGAGAAGTAGTACTCATAGCTTGTACTTGAGTAATGGAGAAGTAGTACTCATAGCTTGTACTTGAGTAATGGAGAAGTACTCATAGCTTGTACTTGTGTAATGGCGAAGTACGCATAGCTTGTACTTGAGTAATGGAGAAGTACTCATAGCTTGTACTTGAGTAATGGAGAAGTAGTACTCATAGCTTGTACTTGAGTAATGGAGAAGTACTCATAGCTTGTACTTGAGTAATGGAGAAGTACTCAGATCTTGTAGTAAAAGTAGAAGTACTCAGATCTTGTACCTGAATACAAGTAGAAGTACTCAGATCTTGTACCTGAGTAAAAGTAGAAGTGCTCAGATCTTGTACTGGAGTAAACATAGAAGTACTCAGATATTGTACTTGAGTAAACGTAGAAGTACTCAGATCTTGTACTGGAGTAAACATAGAAGTACTCAGATCTTGTACTTGAGTAAAAGTAGAAGTACTCAGATCTTGTACTTGAGGAAAAGTAGAAGTTCAGATACTCATACTTTGAGTAAGTACTCAGAGTGTAGGAATACTCTGTCACAGTAAAAGTCCTGCATTCAAAATGTTCCTCAAGGGAAAGTAGAAAAGTATTCTCATCAAAATATAGTGAAAGTACCAAAAGTAAAAGTCAACTACTGCATGGATTATATTTGCTTCTTCCTTTCTACGTGACAATCCAAGAAATGTGGTTTATTCAAATGGTTCACATAGCAGGCTTTCCAACGCTCTGTTATTCATAAATAGTGCATGTAGTGGTTCGTGTGTGTGTAATACATATTGTGCACGGCCCGCAGAGCCCAGTGTGTTGCTTTAGCTTTCGATTGAGACGTGAGAAAGTTGAGCAGCAAAGCAAAATGGCTTTAGTCCACCGAGTGGGAGACATGTGCAGCTGAAGTGAACTGATTACACCGAGAGGGCTGCAGCTGTAGAAGCAATTGAGTACAACACACACACACACACACACACACACACACACACACACACACACACACACACACACACACACACGCAAAACCCCAACATGTTTTGCCGCTTCCTGCCTTTTACTGGCTATTGTTGTATTTAGTGACACGGCTCTCACACACCACGTTCAACACTCAGGGTGCAATTAGAAATGGATGGACATTTCTTTTTCCCGCACACCGTCGGATAACACACACGGCAGAGTTCCTGCAGCGTTAAAGAGGCCTTCCACTCCACTCCGAACAGGAATGCAAAGAGAGAGAGAGGGAGGACGAGCTTAGAGGGACTCAGGGACTTTCCCCAGGACCTCTGAAACAGGAGGCAGGGGAAGCAGACAGGAACACGGACGGGTCCGTTCCCACCGTAGAGACGGCCCGGTTGTTGCTAAGGACGCCTTGCTGCGTACGATGCAGAGGTTCCATCGTGCACAAAGCTTCAGTGCAGATCCTGATCCTCCAACAATGCATATCATAACATACAGAAATGTAAAATGCAAAGTAGTGCAACAAAGTCCGTATGCATGTGTTTAGAATATGCTATGTCCCAGTAAAGCTGCAAGCAGCGTTGAGCGGGTCTTCGACGTTCCGCAGGCTGTTGTCCGCACGTCGACGTGTCTAGGTGTCTCGAGGACTCGGCCGATATATATAGGAGTTACAGCAGTAACACATGACTCATGGTGAGGGACGCGTTGCCATGGAAACGTTTTTTCTCTTAAGGAAACTGAAGCAACTGGCAGATATATGGCTTCTTCAATCTGGTAAGCCTCGCAGCGGCGCAACTGGCCCCTACACACACGGCGGCGGGCTCGTCTGAAGCTCGAACAACAACCACTCGCATGAATATCCCGCCCAGGACACACAAGCACGCGGTTTGATTGGCTAGAGCATATGATTTGATTGTCACAATGCAGTGTGGCATAGCGTAACGTCACGTTACGGCCCCAACATACAGCGGCGTGCGTTGACGCTTCTGTCCATTCACTTTGAATGGGGTGACGTCACGCTTAGCCGAACTGCATTGTGGGAGCAAAGCATAACTTGCATGTGATTGGTTGTTGGTCTATCTTCAGACATGCCCGCTGGCAAGTGTCAACGCATGCCGCCGTTTGTAGGGGATGTTACATGTGCCCCCCCCCCGGTGCGTCGGGACTCTCAAAGTGTCAGAACACAAAACCCTCTCTCTCTTCCTCCGTACCCGTCTCTGAAAGCAGGGGAACAGCGAGGGGCTCCATGTGACGTACGAGAGGGGGATGAGATCAGCTTTTCTTGTTTTTGCAAAACACTTCATTTTTATATATTTATCTGGGGCCCATAATATGTGCCTAAAAATAGCATATCTTTAAAGCCAGATTAAATACCGTGAGATAAGAAGTACTTTATTGATCTCTCTCTCTCTCTCTCTCCTCTCTCTCTCTCTCTCTCTCTCTCTCTCCTCTCTCTCTCTCTCTCTCTCTCTCTCTCTCTCTCTCTCTCTCTCTCTCTCCTCTCTCTCTCTCTCTCTCTCTCTCTCTCTCTCTCTCTCTCTCTCTCTCTCTCTCTCTCTCTCTCTTCTCTCTCTCTCTCTCTCTCTCTCTCTCTCTCTCTCTCTCTCCTCTCTCTCTCTCTCTCTCTCTCTCTTTCTGCAGTCGCCACCAGTGTTCCCATTGATCCCACACACTGCTCCCCATATGGCACAGCTGAGAGTGTGTGTGTGTGTGTGTGTGCGATAGGGATCAGCAGTCTTGATTGTGACTCAGTTTGCGGGCATGAGTGTATGAGTGAGTGTGTGTGTGTGGTCTTCTGGGTGAGCCAGCTGCCGGCATTCAGGGTTGCATGCGTGTGTGTGTGTGTGTGTGTGTGTGTGTGTGTGTGTGTGTGTGTGTGTGTGTGTGTGTGTGTGTGTGTGTGATAGAAGAGAACTTCTGACATTAGCAAACTTGCCATGTCATCTCAATCCAGGGAGGCCTCGCTGTGATAAAAGAACAAGGAATCCTTTCACCCCTGTGTGTGTGTGTGTGTGTGTGTGTGTGTGTGTGTGTGTGTGGATTTTCATTGTATGTCTTCATGTCTTTGAGAGTGTGTGTGTGTGTGTGCGTGTGGATTTTCATTGTATGTCTTCATGTCTTTGAGAGTGTGTGTGTGTGTGTGTGGTGTGTGTGTGTGTGTGTGCGTGTGTGTGCGTGTGGATTTTCATTGTATGTCTTCATGTCTTTGAGAGTGTGTGTGTGTGTGTGTGTGTGTACGCGCGCGCGTGCGTGCGTGCGTGTGTGTGCGTGCGTTTGCAGGTATGTCAATCTATAGCTTTTGCCCACATATTTCTGTGTGTGTGTGTGTATGTATGTGTGTGTATGTGTGTGTGTGTATGTATGTGTGTGTATGTGGTGGTGTGTGTGTAGGTGTGTTTCAGTGAGGGTGGTCTCAACCTGTGGAGTGCAAAGGCCTGTTGCACAGAGGGGGGGGGTTTCATTTCTCTCCAGAACACACAGTTCTCCCACTGAATAAAGGTCCAAACCCTCTTAGTATGTTGAACCTCTGAGTCAGCTAATATATCAGAGAGATGCGTCGGACCGGAGAAAGCCCCTCATTCTGCACATACTAATATCTGTCTGAATCCTGTTTGACAACTCTAACTAATTATAAATCAACTGGTTTTCGCAGGAATGTTCAGAAAGCTGGTGGCTTGTGTTCTGCAGGGAAACCGAGTGGGAAGAGGATACTGTGTTCTGGGATGAGGTCCATTCATTTCAGTTAAAGTGATAACCCAGCTCTCGCATCCGGTCTGTGAATGTTCCAACACTATTTACAGGTCCCCTATTATACACAATATATTACAGGTGTCAGATATATCCAGATATCTGAGAGAGAGAGATATATTTTTCTTCTCCATGTCCCCTAGGGGGCTCCGTATGAAATACTATATGACAGTAAAAAAAGAATAAAGTTTAAAAGGGTGATTTGTAAAATATCCATAAAGAAAAAGTAAATCTGTTTATAGTTCTGTTTCATATGGATGTTGGTGTTGAGAGATGTATCCATAGATCTCTTAATGTTGCTTTCAAAGTGCACCAGATTGATGCTTTTAACTTCAATATTTTAAAATAAATCTTCCCGGGGGAGCATGCCCCCGGACCCCCCTATGTGAGGTCCACACACCACCTATAAAAATAGCACTTTACCCCGCCTTACAACTATATGCCGTGAGCTGATATCGAGCCTTCATTGTAATAGTCGCGGGTACACTGTGTGTGTGTGTGTTGCAGTAGAACATTCCACTGTAGCGCCCGGTACATCAATGGGAAACCCTAAATGTTTGAGCACCCTCTATGAAACGTCAAGCTACCCCAAAGCACCCCCAAAATAAATCTCTGGCGCCGCCACTGGGCCTGACTTGTGTTGGGGGGGGGCCAACTTTTTTTGCTGACAGAAAAGGTTTAGGAACCCCTGCCCTGGAGGATAGCAATGCAGAGGCTACTGACAATTCCAAATTATAAAGGCCAAGCCTCTCTTTATAGATTTCAAAGTGAACCTGGAGATTTGTTTTTCGCCACCTGCGTTCAGCTTTTCGACATTCTCTTTTTTCTGCTCTCACGGTCATGGCCTTTCTCCATGGAGATCACCACCTTTACCTTAGTTGGAGCAATGGCATCTATAACATTTTTATTTTTGAATAATAAAATGATCTACTAGCTCATTTCCTGAGATGTTAGCAGGGGCAAGTGTGGAAGAAACCTTCTGAGTAAACATTTCACTAGTATTTTCAGTTAAATATCGCTTTGTGGTTACCTCTTTTTGAACACTTGTATGAACAGAAATAGAGCTCTCAAAGAAAACACAGGAATGGTCAGACAGTGCAACATCAGTCCCCACAACCTCAGAGATATCCAGACCCTTCGAGATGGTTAAGTCCAGAGCGTGCCCCTTATTGTGTGTGGGCTCCGTCACATGCTGAGTCAGTCCAGCGCTTCCAGTTTCTAAGCTGATTCACCGCTCTCAATCTATCACCTATCAACTCAGATATCTGCAAAGCTACTGGCAGGCAGGGCTTTTCCTGGAAAGAGTTGAGTGCCATGCGCCCTTGAGCCTGGACCCGGCACATATCAGTAAGAATGTGCTGCGTTTTGTACACATCCTTATCAGGCTTCGGTGACCGCAGATGGTGTCTTGAAGGACCACTATTGTGCTATTGAATTACAAGATCTGAGTACTTTTACTACAAGATCTGAGTACTTCTACTTTTACTACAAGATCTGAGTACTTATACTTTTACTACAAAATCTGAGTACTTCTACTTTTACTACAAGATCTGAGTACTTCTACTTTTACTCAAGTACAAGACCTGAGTACTTCTACTCTTACTCAAGTACACGATCTGAGTACTTCTACTTTTTCTCAAGTACACGATCTGAGTACTTCTACTTTTACTCAAGTACACGATCTGAGTACTTCTACTTTTACTCAAGTACAAGACCTGAGTACTTCTACTTTTACTCAAGTACACAATCTGAGTACTTCTACTTTTACTCAAGTACAAGACCTGAGTACTTCTACTCTTACTCAAGTACACGATCTGAGTACTTCTACTGTTACTCAAGTACCAGACCTGAGTACTTCTACTATTACTCAAGTACCAGACCTGAGTACTTCTACTTTTACTCAAGTACCAGACCTGAGTACTTCTACTTTTACTCAAGTACCAGAACTGAGTACTTCTACTATTACTCAAGTACAAGACCTGAGTACTTCTACTATTACTCAAGTACCAGACCTGAGTACTTCTACTCAAGTCCCAGACCTGAGTACTTCTACTTCTACTCAAGTACCAGACCTGAGTACTTCTACTTTTACTCAAGTACACGACCAGAGTACTTCACCCAGCTCTGCTGTTCTCATGCAAACAGATGAATAAGCAGAATAAAAAGGCCCCACTGCTTAGAGCTCAATGGCACAACCAGTGGTCTAGATCATTCCGTAAAACTACTTTTCACAAGGTTACACATTTCACACCCTTTTTATTTTGGTTAAAACGAGAAGGTTTCAAGTTGAACAGCTAGTAGACGTAGCAACGTAGCCCTGACAACCCCACAAACCCCAGCTCCTCACGGAGAACGATAACAGCACAGAGATGTAATTACATTTAGCAATAAAAACGATAGATAAAACTGAAAAGGAGACGAAGCTTCGGCTTCTTGTTTCGTCTGATGGAGTGGTCATGTGTTTTAGCATGATCTTATATGACTTTCATGATAAAACGTGTCAAACTCTATCAGGAATACCTTCAGGATGGTGTAGTCGGAGGACCGAATCCAGCTATGAAGACTGCATCAGATATAGTCATACAGGGAATCTTTTTTCTACACTGGACCGTTACTTTAAAGACCGTAAAATATCAGTATTGGCCTTGAAAAAACTCATATCCGTCTAACCCCAGCTGGCGTGAGAGAGAGAGAGAAAGACGGAGACTGCAAACCACATCTGAGCCTGCCAAAAATCACATTTCCCTTCCACAGTATAGCTGGTTTACATTAACTCTCACACATGCACGGCAAAGCCCGAGTCCACCCACTTCACATTTCATTACCAAGAGAAGCTCAAACTGTTACACCAGCCTCTGCAGAACAGAAGAGAAAACCGTACTCAAGACGAGAAAGAAGTGGAGAAAGTGGTGGCTGTGTGACGGGGAGAAGGTATAGAAATGGAGCAAACCACTACACACTCATCCTATGGGATTAGGAGCTATGGAAACTGGAGAATCTGGGGTCAAACATGGCCTCCACATGTGTGATCTATTGGAGAGCTATAAATGAGCGAGGGGAAAAGCCACATATCACATGTCTCTGTGTTACAGTGCTTCTTCTATAGCTTCTATAGATAGCTCGAAACTGATGTGAATGCTGGATACAATGCTCCGACTAGGGTCCGTCTCAAGCTTTGGCACATAACAATGTATTTGTATTCAGCCACGGTAAAGGCTGAATAAAGAGGCTATATCTGGTTGGTTCTTAACGTTACACCTATTAGGGATTGATGGATCTTTTTTTAAACCATACTGAGACAACCTGGATTTAATCAATGTTGTTTCCACGTGACAACAAAAGTCACTATTGAGTTGCATTATGGGAAGTGTGAGATAAAATGCTTTTGGATTTGAACCATACTTAAGACTTCTCCAGGGCTTTTTAGCTTTTTCTCACATGCCTCCAAAGAATGAAAAGGTTTTGATGAATTCAAAGTGAATGATGGCCATGTTGAAAAGGCTACAATAAAACATCTGTTCACCTTTGAGAGTGTGTTGGTTGAAGAGGCATACAAGACATGTTTTCATTTAAAGAGGTCCTGTTATGATCATGTTTTTATATTTGTGTCTCTCCTGGGACATGTCTCCATGCTTTAAAGTTCAAAAAGCTCTTTATGTTTCTCATGCTGTCTGTGCTGCACCTCTTTTCACCCTCTGTCTGAAACCAGAGCTCAGTCTGCTCTGATTGGTTAGCTGGTCGGCTCTGTTGTGATTGGTCAACCTCTTAGAGATGTCCCGCCCCCTTAGCCTATCAGGTACAATGTGTCGAAGCGCTAGCCAATAGAAGCGCGAGTGTTACATTGTGATGTCATTATGTTACAGACGTAAACAGAGCAGAGTTCAGTGTATGGAAGAGAAACACAAGGATTGTAGTCTTTGCAGACCGTTTACATGCACTAAAACCTACAGAACACACTACAGGAGAGGGAGAACCCACCCAAGTACAACAGGGCCTCTTTAAGTTTACATTCTGCAAGTGATTAGGCGCTTTCACACCGGAGTACTTTTCCCAGGAATAGTTCCGATAGTTCCTGGGATTTCGCGTTCACACCAAAAAGATCTGGAACTAGAACTTTTTTTGCGAACCTTTTCCCCCCTTTTCAGTCCCTGCTAGAGAGGTGGTGCTTTCCTGGGGAGGAAACGGTTCTGATTTCTGATTGGCTGGGCAAATTGCAAACCACGCCCCGTAGAAACATTTTTATGAAGACGCCATTTTATTTGCTCGCATTAGCATTATTAGCATTAGAATTATTAGCATTAGCATTATTAGCATTAGCCCGGCGCAGAAACGCAGAGAGACTAACTTATGGCAACACAAAAGAAAACAACGAGCGGTGGAGTGAGGAGCAGGTGTCGGCGTTCTGGAGATTTACTCGGAAGTTCCCAGCAGCTTCGACTGAAGCCAGTCCCCAACTCCGGGGGGCTCTGTGACGTCAGCGGTTCCCTCAGGGACTTATTCCGGTGTGAACGCGATTTACTAGATAGTTCCAGGAAATAAAAGTTCCGGGAACTATTCCTGGGAAAAGTACTTGGTGTGAAAGCGCCTGTTGATGTACGAATTGTCATTTTGTCACTTGATGTATTCCTTGTATTCCTTTAAAGCCCCGCTCTCCTGTGACGGCCCGTCCACACAGCGGCGTGCGTTGAAGCTTCCAACGCTTCTGCCCATTCACTTTGAATGGTGTTGCTCGCTTCAAAAGTTGAGCAATGTTCAACTTTTGACGCCTCGGCGAGGCATCAGCCAATCGAATCATATGCCAGTACAAGCTCTAGCCAATCAAACCGCTGCGTGTGTGTCAGGGGCGGGAGATTCATGTGATCGGTTGTTGGTCGAGTGTCAGACACGCCCGCCGGCAAGCGTCAACGCACGCCGCTGTGTGGACGGGCCGTGAGGATGGTTTTCATTCATTGTTACTTCACTGGGATGTTCGAAGGCTTTGCTCACATGTATCTTCATCATCATTCCTCAGACGGGAGTCTCTCTTGAACCTCCGTTTCTGTACCATCATCATATGGAAGCAAATCTGGTTTTCTAGTGTATACAAATTGCATAAATCTGTGTCCAGCATTTTAAAACTACCCTTGCGATAGGAAACTTGAACCATGTGAACAAAAAGGAGGCTATAAGCAAACAGAAAATACTAATCAAGGTCTTAATCTATAGACAAAACATGTCTTGAGCTTTTGTTAAAAGACCATTAAATGAGACACGATCCGGTCTCATTATGTCCGGAAAGTCTCTTCAATTAAAGTGCACGTCTAATTAGCTGCAGTACCCCTTTAACCCCGACCAAAGATAGAACACTATGTTCAAATAGGCGTCTACAGCATAGAGTGCCACAGTGACGCGTCCTTAAACCCGGAAGTAAACTCCTTCCGGTTCCTTCGACGAAAAGCATTTCTCCATAGGGTTTAGGAAAACAGCTGGAACTAAGGTCTGTGGTTGAGACACATTGAAGAGACGGATCACGTTTTGTTCAGCCGGATAATCTCCACACGTCTATCCTACTTTTATCATTTTCGAATCATAAATCTAGTCGCCAGAAGCAAAATGCTAACGCTATGCTATGAACGAGCTACAGCAGTGTCGCGTCTTCAACGTCACGCCGACTTCAGATCCAGATTCAAACTACAGACTCTAGATGGAACGAGTTGAAGCGTTTGTTGGAACACTTTGCAGGAGGCAGGGACTGGCTTTCAAGCAGGACATGAACTAACTCAGAGGAGTGTTTACGTGTTCGACGTAATGACGTACAACGGCCTCCACGACTTCTGTAGTCCTGTTCAGCCGCTTGGTAACAACCATCGTTTCTCAGAGACATCCACTCTTCAGAAATCACCAGCACTGGTGATGATTTAATGTCGTAGAACAAAACGTGATCCGTCTCTTCAACGCGTCTCAACCTCAGACCTTAGTTCCAGATATCTTCCACAATCCTACGGAGAGATCCCATTGGCTCAGAGACGAGGGAACAGGAAGTGGTAACATGCTAACGTACTTCCGGGTTTTAGGACAGACCTTAGTTCCAGATATCTTCCACAATCCTACGGAGAGATCCCATTGGCTCTGAGACGAGGGAACAGGAAGTGGTAACATGCTAACGTACTTCCGGGTTTTAGGACAGACCTTAGTTCCAGATATCTTCCACAATCCTACGGAGAGATCTCATTGGCTCTGAGACGAGGGAACAGGAAGTGGTGACATGCTAACGTACTTCCGGGTTTTAGGACAGACCTTAGTTCCAGATATCTTCCAAAACCCTACGGAGAGATCCCATTGGCTCAGAGACGAGGGAACAGGAAGTGGAGACATGCTAACATACTTCCGGGTTTTAGGACAGACCTTAGTTCCAGATATCTTCCACAATCCTACGGAGAGATCCCATTGGCTCTGAGACGAGGGAACAGGAAGTGGAGACATGCAAACGTACTTCCGGGTTTTAGGACGCGTCACCGTGGCCCTCTATATCCATGTCCATGTTGAGTATTTAGCTTTTGGAGTTGGACCAGAACAGCTTCGTCTTGTTCCATCTCCCGCCTCTCCTCTGTTTGGATGTATGTATATACTCTATGGCCTTGTGCTTTAATCAGGAACACAGCTGCCAGAAGCCCACAGTACACCAGCGAATACTGCACTGATATATTTCAAAGTGTATTAAGATGATACAGTCTCTCGTCCTCTCAAAGCCCATATGGATCAGTTTAAACACACCAGGGTTTGGCCCACTTTCAGAATGTCACAGGACATTTATCTTTATTCCCTTCTTCCTCTCCATACCTTATAGAGAGATGGCTTTTACAGATGTGCTCTCTGAACACTCATCCCTTTCTCTCGGCCTCTCTTACATGGTTTTCTTCCTCGTGACTCACACAGTACATGCATGTGTACACTTATATAGCTCTCCATCTGGAATAGATATCCATCCAATCAATGTATACAAGCATGGTAGGAGAGGAGAGCACTTTCTTCCTCTCTTTCCTCTCCTAATCAGAAATATACGGGAGGGTAAATCAGCTAAAACCTATTTAAACGTGCGAGACTGAATGATGCACGAGGATAAAACATGTACTGTAGAACGCTGTGCAGTGTAAAATAAATGAATAAAAGTTGCAATGGATGGATCGTTGCTTCAGCTTATCATTATGTTGTAAATCTCGAATGGCCTAATGTAATGGCTGCAGAATAATGACGCCATCTGGTTCCCTATAAGTCTCGCTTTACAATAAAATCCAGTCTGCCTCCAGTTTGCAATCTACCTTTCAAAAATAAAAGCGCTGCACATACACACTGAGTGAGAGTCTATTTTGATATGATGTGATCATGTAAAGCAGGGCTACTCCAGCACTGGAGTGATCATTTTTAAAGAGGCCCTATTATGCTTTAGGGGGGGTTTCAATCTCCTGTAGTGTTATATAGGTTTTAGTGCATGTCAATGGTCTGCAAAGGCTCAAATCCCTGTGCGTCCTGACTGAAATGCCTCCATAGTGACATCACTATGTCACACATTGTATGTGATAATCTAAGGGGCGGGACATCTCTAAGCTGGTTGACCAATCACAACAGAGTCGGCCAGCTAACCAATCAGAGCAGACTGGGCTCTGGTTTCAGACAGAGGGTGAAAAGACAGGCTTTTTGAACATTAAAGCATGGAGACATGAAGTAGAGACACTACATACTGATATACACCTGAACATCAGCAGGAGAGGACTCTTTAAAGTAGAGACACTACATACTGATATACACCTGAACATCAGCAGGAGAGGACTCTTTAAAGTAGAGACACTACATACTGATATACACCTGAACATCAGCAGGAGAGGACTCTTTAAAGTAGAGACACTACATACTGATATACACCTGAACATCAGCAGGAGAGGACTCTTTAAAGTAGAGACACTACATCCTGATATACACCTGAACATCAGCAGGAGAGGACTCTTTAAAGTAGAGACACTACATACTGATATACACCTGAACATCAGCAGGAGAGGACTCTTTAAAGTAGAGACACTACATACTGATATACACCTGGACATCAGCAGGAGAGGACTCTTTAAAGTAGAGACACTACATACTGATATACACCTGAACATCAGCAGGAGAGGACTCTTTAAAGTAGAGACCCTACATACTGAGATACACCTGAACATCAGCAGGAGAACACTCTTTAAAGTAGAGACACAACACACTGATATACACCTGAACATCAGCAGGAGAGGACTCTTTAAAGTAGAGACACTACATACTTATATACACCTGAACATCAGCAGGAGAGGACTCTTTAAAGTAGAGACACTACATACTGATATACACCTGAACATCAGCAGGAGAGGACTCTTTAAAGTAGAGACACTACATACTGATATACACCTGAACATCAGCAGGAGAGGACTCTTTAAAGTAGAGACACTACATACTGATATACACCTGGACATCAGCAGGAGAGGACTCTTTAAAGTAGAGACACTACATACTGATATACACCTGAACATCAGCAGGAGAGGACTCTTTAAAGTAGAGACACTACATACTGAGATACACCTGAACATCAGCAGGAGAACACTCTTTAAAGTAGAGACACAACACACTGATATACACCTGAACATCAGCAGGAGAGGACTCTTTAAAGTAGAGACACTACATACTGATATACACCTGAACATCAGCAGGAGAGGACTCTTTAAAGTAGAGACCCTACATACTGATATACACCTGAACATCAGCAGGAGAAGACTCTTTAAAGTAGAGACACTACATACTGATATACACCTGAACATCAGCAGGAGAGGACTCTTTAAAGTAGAGACCCTACATACTGAGATACACCTGAACATCAGCAGGAGAGGACTCTTTAAAGTAGAGACACTACATACTGATATACACCTGGACATCAGCAGGAGAGGACTCTTTAAAGTAGAGACACTACATACTGATATACACCTGAACATCAGCAGGAGAGGACTCTTTAAAGTAGAGACACTACATACTGATATACACCTGAACATCAGCAGGAGAGGACTCTTTAAAGTAGAGACACTACATACTGATATACACCTGGACATCAGCAGGAGAGGACTCTTTAAAGTAGAGACACTACATACTGATATACACCTGAACATCAGCAGGAGAGGACTCTTTAAAGTAGAGACACTACACACTGATATACACCTGAACATCAGCAGGAGAGGACTCTTTAAAGTAGAGACACTACATACTGATATACACCTGAACATCAGCAGGAGAGGACTCTTTAAAGTAGAGACACTACATACTGATATACACCTGGACATCAGCAGGAGAGGACTCTTTAAAGTAGAGACACTACATACTGATATACACCTGAACATCAGCAGGAGAGGACTCTTTAAAGTAGAGACACTACATACTGATATACACCTGAACATCAGCAGGAGAGGACTCTTTAAAGTAGAGACACTACATACTGATATACACCTGAACATCAGCAGGAGAGGACTCTTTAAAGTAGAGACACTACATATTTGAAACATATCCAAAATACTGAATTGACATAAAATGTGTTTGTTTTTCACCCTTTATCAAACTATAAGAGAGCTATACCTCCTAGTCCTGCTCGTCACACAGTCAGCGTTTCACTGCAAATAGCAAATGAAAGTAATTTAAAAGACCATTGTGTAGGATTTAGTGCTGGAGTTTCTCCCTGTCTACAGGCGCATTCCTGTCAAAAAGATTCACGCCACCACCTCAACATAAAAATGCCAAGGCCTCTCAAAAGCCATTGTTAAGTCTATTCACTCTGGGAAGCTGCAAGATTATTAGTTGCCTCATAAAAAAAAATATTTCTGCTAATACATCGCCGTGAATCGTACACTGCAAAGAGTAGACATTTAGAAAACGTTCCATGATACGACCAACTCTTTGAAATCAAGGACACGCTGAAGTGTAAACAAATGCATCTTCTGATGTACAAGCACAACAACACACAGGGAGAGAAAGCTTTGACCTGCAGCCCAAAGACACCAGACTAGATTTCAGACAGAGCACAAGGACGGAATGATAACACGGAAGACGCTTGTGAGGAGTTAAATGTTGTTTTTATTGCCAGTCGTTTGCCTCACGATGATCTACTGTAGGTCACACAGTCTGGCTTTTATCTTTATCAGCTATAGAGAGGTGCAGTGATTGGAGTGGAACATCACAGAGGAACAGATCTGGTGTAAAAACACGTTTATGACACTTGTTCAGCGGGATAATCTCCACATATTAACACCTCTTTTGTGATTTCTGAAGTGCAATCTCCAGAAGTAAAAATGTAACGTTAGGCTATAAACAAACTGCATCATAGTCACATGACTGCCTGTCTCCACCGCTAAGCTAAAGGTGGCTAATGTTGGGCTATAAAGGAACTACAGCACGGTCACATGACTTCACCACCGCTAAGCTAAAGGTGGCTAATGTTGGGCTATAAAGGAACTACAGCACGGTCACATGACTTCACGTCACCACCGCTAAGCTAAAGGCGGCTAATGTTGGGCTATAAAGGACCTACAGCACGGTCACATGACTTCACGTCACCACCGCTAAGCTAAAGGTGGCTAATGTTGGGCTATAAAGGACCTACAGCACGGTCACATGACTTCACGTCACCACCGCTAAGCTAAAGGAGGCTAATGTTGGGACTATAAAGGAACTACAGCACGGTCACATGACTTCACCACCGCTAAGCTAAAGGTGGCTAATGTTGGGCTATAAAGGAACTACAGCACGGTCACATGACTGCACGTCACCACCGCTAAGCTAAAGGCGGCTAATGTTGGGCTATAAAGGAACTACAGCACGGTCACATGACTTCACGTCACCACCGCTAAGCTAAAGGCGGCTAATGTTGGGCTATAAAGGAACTACAGCACGGTCACATGACTTCACGTCACCACCGCTAAGCTAAAGGTGGCTAATGTTGGGCTATAAAGGAACGACAGCACGGTCACATGACTTCACGTCACCACCGCTAAGCTAAAGGCGGCTAATGTTGGGCTATAAAGGAACTACAGCACGGTCACATGACTTCACGTCACCACCGCTAAGCTAAAGGTGGCTAATGTTGGGCTATAAAGGAACTACAGCACGGTCACATGACTTCACGTCACCACCGCTAAGCTAAAGGTGGCTAATGTTGGGCTATAAAGGAACTACAGCACGGTCACATGACTTCACTCACCACCGCTAAGCTAAAGGGGCTAATGTTGGGCTATAAAGGAACTACAGCACGGTCACATGACTTCACGTCACCACCGCTAAGCTAAAGGCGGCTAATGTTGGGCTATAAAGGAACTACAGCACGGTCACATGACTTCACGTCACCACCGCTAAGCTAAAGGCGGCTAATGTTGGGCTATAAAGGAACTACAGCACGGTCACATGACTTCACGTCACCACCGCTAAGCTAAAGGTGGCTAATGTTGGGCTATAAAGGAACTACAGCACGGTCACACGACTTCACGTCACCACCGCTAAGCTAAAGGCGGCTAATTTTGGGCTATAAAGGAACTATAGCACGGTCACATGACTTCACGTCACCACCGCTAAGCTAAAGGTGGCTAATGTTGGGCTATAAAGGAACTACAGCACGGTCACATGACTTCACGTCACCACCGCTAAGCTAAAGGACACTCATGTTGGGCTATAAAGGAACTACAGCACGGTCACATGACTTCACGTCACCACCGCTAAGCTAAAGGAGGCTAATGTTGGGCTATAAAGGAACTACAGCACGGTCACATGACTTCACGTCACCACCGCTAAGCTAAAGGCGGCTAATGTTGGGCTATAAAGGAACTACAGCACGGTCACATGACTTCACGTCACCACCGCTAAGCTAAAGGCGGCTAATGTTTGGGCTATAAAGGAACTACAGCACGGTCACATGACTTCACGTCACCACCGCTAAGCTAAAGGTGGCTAATGTTGGGCTATAAAGGAACTACAGCACGGTCACATGACTTCACGTCACCACCGCTAAGCTAAAGGAGGCTAATGTTGGGCTATAAAGGAACTACAGCACGGTCACATGACTTCACGTCACCACCGCTAAGCTAAAGGTGGCTAATGTTGGGCTATAAAGGAACTACAGCACGGTCACATGACTTCACGTCACCACCGCTAAGCTAAAGGCGGCTAATGTTGGGCTATAAAGGAACTACAGCACGGTCACATGACTTCACGTCACCACCGCTAAGCTAAAGGTGGCTAATGTTGGGCTATAAAGGAACTACAGCACGGTCACATGACTTCACCACTGCTAAGCTAAAGATGGCTAATGTTGGGCTATAAAGGAACTACAGCACGGTCACATGACTTCACGTCACCACCGCTTTAATTCAGGCATCTTACCAAAAACAATGTCTCAAAATAAGGGTTTTTACCACTCATTACTGCACCACTCTATAGCTATATACTGTATATATACCAATAACCTGAATACAGATTTCTCTTTAAAACAGAACACAAAACTCTGAAGAGCCTCTGTGCCAAGTCTCATAAGTTTTCCAATATTCGACCTTGATCAGCGTCTAGACGAGCCGTGACACACAAACAAAACCTCCGTCTGAATGTCTCGTATCAGAAGCAATGACCCCGCCTGTAAGTCCACTTACATAAGGAAAGATTACACAAGCAACAAAAAAAACACAGCAAGGAGCGGACGAATATAGCTCGGTGCATCTCCGTGTATATTTGATCAAGCGTGTGTGAGGGGAGCAGTGGAGTGTGTTTGAAAGGAAGAAGGATGTGCATGAGTCTATATGTCAGAGAGGAGGAGAGGGAGGCAAAGGGAAAGGTACACACATCCTTTACCCAAGTAGAAGTACACATACTCGTGTTTAAAAGTATATACTAATATATAATGACCACGCACCAAACACACATTCAGACTAAAGGAACCAGCTGTTTGGGAAATGAGAGAAGTAGAAAGTGCAGGTATTTGTGTTCAACATGTAAGAAGTAGAAAGTACAGGTATTTGAGTTCAACATGTAAGAAGTAGAAAGTACAGGTATTTGAGTTCAACATGAGAGAGGTAGAAAGTACAGGTATTTGAGTTCATCATGTGAGAAGTAGAAAGTACAGGTATTTGAGTTCAACATGAGAGAAGTAGAAAGTACAGGTATTTGAGTTCAACATGTAAGAAGTAGAAAGTACATGTATTTGAGTTCAACATGTAAGAAGTAGAAAGTACAGGTATTTGAGTTCAACATGAGAGAGTAGAAAGTACAGGTATTTGAGTTCATCATGTGAGAGTAGAAAGTACAGGTATTTGAGTTCATCATGTGAGAAGTAGAAAGTACAGGTATTTGAGTTCAACATGAGAGAAGTAGAAAGTACAGGTATTGAGTTCATCATGTGAGAAGTAGAAAGTACAGGTATTTGAGTTCAACATGTAAGAAGTAGAAAGTACAGGTATTTGAGTTCAACATGAGAGAGGTAGAAAGTACAGGTATTTGAGTTCAACATGAGAGAGTAGAAAGTACAGGTATTTGAGTTCAACATGAGAGAAGTAGAAAGTACAGGTATTTGAGTTCAAAATGTAAGAAGTAGAAAGTACAGGTATTTGTGTTCAACATGTAAGAAGTAGAAAGTACAGGTATTTGAGTTCAACATGTGAGAAGTAGAAAGTACAGGTATTTGGGTTCAACATGTAAGAAGTAGAAAGTACAGGTATTTGAGTTCAACATGTAAGAAGTAGAAAGTACAGGTATTTGGGTTCAACATGTGAGAAGTAGAAAGTACAGGTATGTGGGTTCAACATGTGAGAAGTAGAAAGTACAGGTATTTGAGTTCAACATGTGAGAAGTAGAAAGTACAGGTATTTGAGTTCAAAATGTAAGAAGTAGAAAGTACAGGTATTTGTGTTCAACATGTAGGAAGTAGAAAGTACAGGTATTTGAGTTCAACATGTGAGAAGTAGAAAGTACAGGTATTTGTGTTCAAAATGTAAGAAGTAGAAAGTACAGATAATTGTGTTCAACATGTAAGAAGTAGAAAGTACAGGTATTTGGGTTCAACATGTAAGAAGTGGAAAGTACAGGTATTTGAGTTCAACATGTAAGAAGTAGAAAGTACAGGTATTTGAGTTCAACATGTAAGAAGTAGAAAGTACAGGTATTTGTGTTCAAACATGTAAGAAGTAGAAAGTACAGGTATTTGAGTTCAACATGTAAGAAGTAGAAAGTACCGGTATTTGGGTTCAACATGTAAGAAGTAGAAAGTACAGGTATTTGAGTTCAACATGTAAGAAGTAGAAAGTACAGGTATTTGAGTTCAACATGTAAGAAGTATAAAGTACAGGTATTTCAGTTCAACATGTAAGAAGTAGAAAGTACAGGTATTTCAGTTCAACATGTAAGAAGTAGAAAGTACAGGTATTTCAGTTCAACATGTAAGAAGTAGAAAGTACAGGTATTTCAGTTCAACATGTAAGAAGTAGAAAGTACAGGTATTTGTGTTCAACATGTAAGAAGTAGAAAGTAAAAAGTCGTCAGAAAAATAAGTCGTGGAGTAAAGTACTAAGTACAGGAACGAAGTAATTGTATTCCATGACTCTCCACCTCTGTGAGATACAGTGTGTGTGTGTGTGTGTGTGTGTGTGTGTGTGTGTGTGTGTGTGTGTGTGTGTGTGTGTGTGTGTGTGTGTGGTGTGTGTGTGTGTGGGGAGCAGCAGAGTATGTGTGAAAGGAAGAAGGATGTGGGGGCGGGGACCGGCAGGAGGTCGCACACACTCTCTGCCGTTTGGGAGAATCTGAGCTATTCATCATGTCAGTGCCGTGAGCTTCAAAATGAAGCAGAAACTGAATAATGAAAACAAAGTGCTGTCGCTTGTAACAAGTACACAAATCTGCCGATGGAACAAGTGTAGAATTGCCAGGTAGGGTTCCTTTAAATGAGATGGGTTATCTAAATGAATGAGATCTGTGTTTGTTTTCCCAGAATCAGGTACTTACGTCACTCACTCACTTTTCAACGCAAGGCAATTCAAAGTGCTTTACAAAAAAAAATGAAAGACATTAAGCATTAAAAAAGAAAAGATAATAAAATAAACATTAAAAGAAAAATACATGGATAAAAGTTACAGTGCAGTTTAAGATATGAATACCGTAATTTTCGGACTATAAACCGCAGGTGTAGTAATGTTTAATTACCGAATGTAAGCAGTCCAGCCTTTCGGAACCCGTTGGTGATCGTGGATGTTTTGACACGCCGTCAGGATCCGCTCGCAAACTTGAGCGAAAGTTGCTTTTCGCATGCGACCAGTTTTGGTGAATGATTTATCGCCGCTAGTCGTCCACGCCTCCCGCTGAGCGAAGGGTTTGTGCATGAAAACTTCCTTTGCACAAACTGTCTCGCTCTCGTAATGTCCGTCTGTCTTGCTCTCGTTCCGTCTCTCGGTTCCACTTTTACTTTGGCGCGCTACCTGTCTCGCTCTTTTCCTGCTGGAGCCCGCCGCTTAAAGGTGGCGGGCGCGGACCGGTCCTAGAGCCCATAGGGTTAAAGGTGGTGGACTGTAACCTCTAAAACCCATAGATTTAGGAGGTCCCCTAGTGGCCGTTAGCTGTAAACATCCATGGATTAGCCGCACCGTTATATAAACCGCAGGGTCGAAAAATGGGGAAAAAGGCGTGGCTTATAGTCCGAAAATTACGGTAGTTCAATTAAAAGCAGCGACAAAAAGAAAAGTCTTCAGCCTGGATTTGAAAGTAGTCAGAGTCGCAGCGGACCTGCAGGTTTCTGGGATTTGTTCCAGATGTTTGGAGCATAATAACTGAACGCTGCTTCTCCATGTTTAGTTCTGACTCTGGGGACAGGAAGCTGACCAGTCCCTGAAGACCTGAGAGATCTGGATGCTTCATCATTTAGCAGGAGGTCAGAAATGCATTTTGGGCCTAAACCATTCAGTGCTACAACTCAAAGCATGAGGGTTTCAAGGGTCTCTGACTTGCATTGTCTAAAACAGGACCCTATATCTCACGGCATTGCTACTTCTTAGGTTGTATGTCTCAGATCAAGTGTAGAGACATATGATTAGACGTACATACTACTTATACTTACACTGCAAGATGGAGTGTGTGCAGGGTTAGCTGCATGGGCTGTTGGAGGTTCCGTATAGCTTCACGTGGAAGTCACAGCGGTCGTTTGAATCCAGTGAATCAGTGCGAGAACTAGACGGGGAGGAGGCGAACACGGAGGTGTGTGCTCGACTTCAACAGCAGAAGGTTTGCTTCCACACTTCAAGGGCTTCAGAGACAGAGAGGCTCCATTCAGCTCCGTCAGCAGTGTTCACTCACGCATGCAAGTGTGTGTGTGTGTGTGTGCGTGCGTGTGTGTGTTACATGTGTGCTTATCCACGGGGAATGAAAACTCCCCCATTGTTGTTGTTCCATAACGCAAGGACACCTTCCTAGGACACACACATAGTATCCAGTACATTTCACTGAGATCATCCGTGTACAGATATATACATCAGACCCTTTAGTGTACCGGGTTAAATGTATTTCATGTATTATTTAATGAAAAAGCACTAGAATGTTATCCCGTCTCATGTGACATTTTGATTGGATACCAAGGATGTACAGTACGCATGGATATGGATTACTTCTACTCAGTGTGGAACAATGTCGTTGCCTTCTCATCACTGTACACAGAGCAGTAATGAATCCTAAAACTATAATTTTTTTGCACGTCTGTCTCCCTTTTAACGTTTTTTGTATTTTTTGTATTTCTGGCGGTCACCACAAGTCGAGGGGATGTTCAGGTTTTGTTATATGACATAAAGCGCTTGCATTTTGAAGCTTTTACGTGTTTCAAAAGAAGGCGGCGTATCTCTGTAGCTTGATATTAAAACCTCTGAATAATGAAAATGTTTTTTTTGTTATGCTGCTGCGACGCCAACATGTCCCAACGCGGGATCAATAAAGTGCTCTCATCTTATCCCTGCACTCACACATGCTGCCTATCGCTGAGTAACTGCATTACTGCGAAACCTTTCAGTGCGATAATGCTGAAGTTTAAGCAAAGTGAAACTGTACAAACGGCGAGATGGAGAACATCCCCACTGTGCCTTGTTGTGGCTGCCACTAAACGATTGCAAAGGAACCATAAAAGAACACTTTGTATCATTCAGGGCGAGAAAAATAACCGTCAAAACACACTCGAGTGAACGGAGGAAGGTGGCACCGGCAGCAAAGTGCATCCACACACAGGACACACACTCCCTCTGTGACAGGGTGTCACACCGCATGATTTATGATGGGTAATTATGGTTATGGGGTGACATCATATCCTCCCGCTGTGTGTGTGTGTGTGTGTGTGTGTGTGTGTGTGTGTTCGCTCCTAATTAGTTATGCTGTCTGGATCCAGCAGCGAGTGTCTTTGTTTTTCCACACAACGGAAGACGAGGCTTGTCACAACAACACGTCTCGCAGTTCCTCCAGACGTGGAAAAGCATTCTCACATGTCCACAAACGAGTGCATCCACGCCCGCTGTATAATCACATTCTAATTCTGTTTCTCGACGCAGGAACAGATCGTGCTTTTGTTCGCCTTAAAGGAACCAACATCAGAACGGGAACAGTGTTTCTTTCTCTTGACAAATCCTCAGTGTTTTACGGTCTGAAATGTGCGATACGTACAATTAGAGAACCCTCACGGCCCGTCCACACGACAGCGTACAGCTCCAATCTGCCCATTCGCTTTCAATGGGGTGACGTCACGTTGCCTCGCTTTTTCGCCAAACTGAATTGTGGGTAGCAGAGTGGTCCGTCTCCGGCGTCAGAAGTTGAACAATGTTCAACTTCTGACGACCGGAGAAGCCAGCGCCAGCCAATCAAATCCCGTTTCCCAAAATGACTGACGTAGCCAATCAAACCACGTCTAAGCTGGGAGAGATATCCCGCCGTTCATTTCTATATTTCAAAAAAAGTCGGAGGAGAAACTAACTATCGCCGTAGCAACACCCGGTTGTGTATGACCAGACCCTCTTCACCTACCGGGACACAACCCGGAGGAACCAGCATGGAGGGAGGGGGCAGAGACAGTGGGGGGGAAACTGGTAGGGTTTCGCCTGTTTGGGGAGTTTATATATATATATATATATTGCTCGCATAAAATCCCCGGGGGTTTTTGCTTTGTATGTCGGGGGCGGGACATTCATGTGATTGGTTGTTGGTCGCGTTGCTCGCAAAAAATCCCCAAGCTCCAGACACGCCCAGCTCCAAGCTTTTCAAGATTTTTGAAAAGCTGCTGTGTGGACGGGCCGTGAGAAATGAATGCAGCTGATTATTTAATATTTAATGTTGTTTTTATAGGCAATAGTTTAAGCTTTGTTAGTTCCAGGTTTAAAATGTGCAATAAGTTCATTTCAATACGTTCTGCAGTAAACATTGAACCAGTCCGGCCCTCCACTAGCACCCATTTATTTAATGTTGGCCCACTGTGTGTTTGAGTTTGACCCCCCTGACCTAAGGTATTTGTTTTATTACATTTTGTGTCCTTAGATTTCTCCTAAATTCTCTCAAAGTTATCTTTAAATAATGCCTTATTTGCTGAAACAAAACGTCATTACTCTCTATTGATATTATAATGTGTTCTTTACATATTTCATGCAGAGCCAGAAAAACATGGCAGGAATTTATTTATTTATCTGGAAGTATTTTTGGATTTAAGGAGCGATTCAACGCGATATCTGAAATCCCCTCTCACCGTAAAATGTCAATGAAATGAAGGAAGACGTTGTTGTCTATACTGGGGAAGTATCATATAATATATGTATACATATATGTATTCACCTGCACTGAAACAATGGCTTTAATTAAACGTATAATGCCAACAGATTTCACATTGTTGAAAGCAATAATATTACGTTTAAATGAAAGATATTATATGTTATTCAGCTGTGTGCAATCTGTAGACTTTCAATTCATTAAAGTCAACCAGTTGAACTACGTGTCGCCCCCATTTGACTGGATGGCAGGCGCAAACATAAACAATAGCATAGATAGAAAATAATCAAATATATAGTTCGTTATAGCAGCACATAGAAATAGAGTGGATAAAATATGGAATACAATTCGGAACCGATATTCTGAAAGAAAGAAACAACATCCTGCTTTTCTACAGTTGTGTTGCTTTGGCACCGATTTATAAGATTTATAAGATTTACCAGAAGGAGAGTCTCTCGAAACAACGATGAGCTGAGCAGGAAACATCGGAAGACTTGAAAGACACTGCGTGCTCGTCTTCATCGCGCTCGGCAGTGTTTTTGTGGCCCACCATCATCCCTCAAATAGCACGAGAACATCTCCTAAAGCCCACCACAGCATGTCCTCCCCGAGAGCTCAGAGCTCCACCAGCGCTGAGCTCCCATAATCAGAAGCATCTCTGCTCGAAGCCTCGCTGTGTAGCTGCAGACGAACGATATCTATCTATCTCTCCATCATCCATCTCTCCATCCATCCATCTATCCATCCATCTCTCTATATCTATCTATCCATCCATCCCTCTATCTATCCATCCATCCATCTATCTCTCCATCCATCTTTCTATCTCTCTATCTATCCATCTATCTCTCTCTATCTATCTCTCCATCCATCTATCTATCTATCTATCTATCCATCCATCCATCTATCTATCCATCCATCCATCTCTATCTATCTCTCTATCCATCTCTCTCTCTCTATCCATCCATCCATCCATCCATCTATCTCTCCATTCATCTATCTATCTATCTCTCTATCTATCTCTCCATCCATCTATCTCTCTATCCATCTCTTTCTCTCTCTCTCTATCTATCCATCCATCCATCCATCCATCTCTCCATTCATCTATCTATCTATCCATCCATCTCTCTATCTATCTCTCCATCCATCTATCTATCTCTCTCTCTATCCATCCATCCATCCATCCATCTCTTGAGTTTCATGGAGAAACTGATCCACTGAGATAAATAACAGCATCTGAACGCTTTGCTCAGAAACATAGTGCAGTACAAATACTTTGCTACTTTCCTTAAGTACATGTTTCTGTTTCCTGGTCTTCTCTAAAGAAGAGGGACCAATGGAAACGTTGTCATGTTGCCGTTGGTCACCATGGAAATATTCATTAGCTAACAATGACTTTATGGTTCTATTGATATAAAGGGAGGTCAGGTACTCTTTAAAGCAGCTGCTAGCTATGGGTACTTTTTACTGAAGGACACTTCAAAGCCTCTTTACTTTGACTTGAGTGAAGACGTTTTGTCAGTACTTCTACTTTCACCAGAGTACTTTTAAACACGAGTATCTGTACTTCTACTTGAGGAAAGGATGTGTGTACTTTTGCCCTCTCTGGAAAGACGACATCTCTGAGATTCAGACCGCCACATGCTCCCTTTTATCCACAACGCATCACCTGCAGAGGACATGATAACACTGCCGCCCGATGGGTTCAGGTAACAGTCAAACGAAGATGTGTCGTCTGGGGATGCAACATGGATGAAAGAGAAGGATGAAAGGAATATAAAAAGTATAGAAACGTGTCAAAATAACTAATTTCACGGGAAGACGAGCGGTCGAGGAATGAGAGAATCTGGTTCGGGATATTTCCAAATATCTGGAACACTCGCCCAGAAACCTGCAGGTCCAATAATGTGTATCTGGCGTCCTTGTGTGAATGTCTAATGCGCTTTATTCGTAATGAAACCAAACTGCATCGAACAAACGAGTGGATTTAATTATTCCCTTTGCTTCTTTCCGCCTTGGCTCCGGCTCAGACAGACGGGCTGAGATCATGACAAGCGTCCAAGGAGATGATGTCATGTCGCCTGTGTCGAAGCAACAATGAGACATGGGCTAATTTGAGCATTTTAAATCCAAGCCGCATGTGGGCCGCCTGCCTCGAGACCCGAGCCTCGCATCTCAGATCTATACGCACAGCGACGCGTCGGAGCAGATGAAACCGAGCGGGACTCATCGGAGAGTCTGTGTGAGGTTACACAACGCGGCTCGTTCTGTTCTGGAACAAGCAGACTCTCCAAAAGCAAACAACACCTACTGCCACGACTCAAAGCTGCTCTGTCTGATCAACGGCTTCAGCGTCTAACAATGAGTTCTCTGTGTGGAGTGTTCCTCGACGTCTGAGGGGCGGAGGTGGGTCTGTCTCTGGTTCGTCCTCACGATAGGTTTCGGTGAGGACGTCCAGCTGCTGCTCGTCTCTTCTCCCGATGTAACATAGATACACTAGTTAATGGTGTCGTCAACGACAGTGATTGAGAACATGATGCCGTAAGAGACTGTGTGGAAAGATGTAGGGAGTCAAACACGGGTAGTATTACAACATCCCAAGTTCTCCTGTTCCTGAATGACTTTACCCGTTATCCCCTCACCCCTCCATTCCACCGGGTCCGGCTGCGTCAAACCCTACCGGGCGCGTTCCAGAAGCGTTTCAGAAGCGGAGCGTCTTGCCTGCCGGATCGCAGTTGTTGTTGATTTGGGCATCCTTCCTGGACAGGCTGCTTTGTGCAGACGAAGTTAGTAATAATTGTAATTGTCCAGTTATAAACGACATGAATCAAAGATGTGTTGCTGTATTTTAGTGGTAAATAAATGCATTCAAAATCATAATTATTCTATATATCATTTACACAGTGCCTGTAAACCGGAGGAGAACGCTGGCATTTCTCCTCCTACTTGAAAGACTACGGAGGGATAGGGTCTGCAAGATTAGTTTGTGTGTGTGTATATATATATATATATATGCTCTGAACGTTCCACTTCCTGCCTGCCCGACATTACGTTACGGCTGCATCGCGTAAAAAATAGGATTCATCCTAATTTTAAAGAAGCCCATCGCCGAGACGCTTCTGAGCCGTTACGGCCCGTCCACCCAGCGGCGTGCATCGGCGGGCGTGTCTGAAACTCGACCAACAACCAATCACATGAATCTCCCGCCCCAGACACACAAGCAGCGGTTTGATTGTGCAGCCGTAACGCGGTGCAGCCGTAACCCGGTGCGGCCGTAACGCGCCGTAACGCGGCTGTAACGCGGCACAGACGGACCCGGTGGAATCTAGGGGTCCGGTACTTTCGTCTGGCGGTCTGAGGGGTCATGTGATGATAATTGAGGGGTAAAAGAGGGAACGGTTGTTCTCTATGATTTCATTTTTGTTAATTGTTGGATAATCTGACCTTTTTTGGCCGTGTTTTCAAACTCAACCAAGAGAGACAAAAGGCAGAGTTTCATATTGTCGTTAAGAAAATGTCTTCCCAAACCTCATACTAACTATTTTTAAAGCTGTTGACGCTCAAACCTTTGCAATTAACTGCTTTAAAGTAATGAAACAGGATTGGAGGCAGGAATGCTGACTTTCTGAACACAGAACAAACGAGGGTCAGCTGTAACGCATCCATCGAATAAGTGATAAAAGCTTCCAGTCTTTTGCTGATTCCACTTTTAACATCCGAGTTCTCCTGTCTCTCTCCTGTTTCCTCTCTCGCAAGTCCAATACTGAGAGAAACAGAAAACGAATGGGATCTTTATGGATATAATTGATTGCATCTCGACCAATAGTCACTCCTACTCGTGCCAAAAAAACATTATTGATCAATATAATGGGGATTCAATTGTGACATACTCCCTACAATAATTAGTAATTGACCTCTTCTAGTTAATATTGATAAACCATGTTGCGGGGGGGGCTGCAGTTTGGGGGAGTCCTGCAATTAAAATAGTGACATCTAACGGGGCTGAGCCCTCAAAAAAGGTATACATATTGCTTCTAACCCTCCCAGTTGTGTACAGTCCCTAAATCAATATCTCCACTAAGCGTCGGGACGTGAAGCAAAGACAGAAACAGGATTGATTTGAACTGTCTGTTGTTTACACGTTGCAGGGCTGCCGATTCGTCAATTAGTGTCGGGCCACAGTTTATCTGCTGATGGAGGGTTAATGGGGGCACTACCCTGTTTATCAAACCAGGAGCCGGGGGGCACACATGTCCTCTGACGCACGCACACACACACACACACACACACACACACGGATACACACACACACACACATTTAACCCAGCCATGCAATTGTCCACTATATTGGATTCTGCAGGATTGTGCATCGTTCCAATCAAGTCCCACTCCCAATCCATCAGATAGGCAAACACACTGTAATCTTCTCTCCACACACACACACACACACACACACACACACACACACACACACACAGACAGACACAGACAGACAGACACACACACACAGAGAAACAGACAGACAGACACACACACAGAGACAGACAGACAGACAGGCACACCCCCCCCGCTGTCCAGGCCTCACTCAGCTGAAACCGGGCCTGCAGATGCTGAGGCAGGTTTGCAGAAGTTCCCTTTAAAGTCCAGATGTAGCATCAGACATCTTATGGACTATTTTACACACCGATAAAACGCTAGCCGTCGCTTCTTGAAGCCAGAATGTAATCTTTAGGATGACAGCCATCTCCCCTTTTTTCCTACTCTTGCAGATTCAACTTTCAAGCATCAACACTCCACGTTCTCCTGTTCCCTAATGACCGTCTCCGCGATGCACTCAGGGGCTTTCGTCTGCCGGTCGGAGGGGTCGTGCGATGATAAGAAACGGAGTGGTTGTTCTCTACGATTTGATTTGTGTTAATTGTTGGATAATCTGCCCCTGTTGGGAGAGTTTCATATCGGTGTGAAGAAAATGTAAAACTAACGACTTTTAAAGCTGTTAAACCGTACGCTTTTGCTATCAACCGCTTCAAAGTAATACATCTGTATTTTAGGCAGAAACTTTGACTCTCTTAACACAGGAAACAAGTCTCGTGAATCCACTCTGCAAATCAGTGGTAATGGCTTCTGATTGCATCACATGTTAGCGACTCACATACTCAACACTGTGGGCAATGGAGTGAAGCGTCTCAGGGACACAACGACATGCTGACTGCAGCGGGGTTTGAACCTGTCTCCCCCTGATCCCCAACCCACTGCGCCGTTTATTCCACTTTTAACATCCCACGTTCTCCTGTTTCTCCCCTCATGGCGCGGGATCAACGTTAAGTCTCACGTCTGCAAACGTTGTCTCCCCACACCGCGGGATAAATGATACCTGTGTGTTTTAGTTATTGGAAATCGATGACGCCGGGGTTTGGATATTTCTTCGTACACGACTTATTGTCCCGCTTTAAACTCCTGGTATTCCTGCAGGGACTGTGAGTGCGTCTTAACGGTGTCTGCCATCAATATTCTATTCTATATTATTCCTGTAATATTCCCGATGGGACCGAGAGAGCATCGGCCCGGCGGAGAGCAGGGATCTCCTCACTCGAGCTTATGGGTTTTCACTGTAATATTTCTGGGGACTTCCACGAGCTACTTGTGTCGACACTGTATAAATAAAACATGTCCCATAGTGGAAATACTCTAATGTTATACAGTAATGGTATGAGATAAAGATGGCTGCCGTAACATCGGGAGAGGCATTAAAGCGATACATGGCGGCGCAGTGTCCCGCAGAGTAACCCCTGAGGTACGAAGACAGAGGCAGCGATCTAAAGCCACTCCGTCAGAGGCAGCCGCCCGGCCGTTAAAAGCCTCTCTGAATAACGGGAGTTTTATCAGTTTAACTTTTCACAAGGAAACGTATTCTGTGTTCAAATGATTTACTGAAAATACTGCGTGACCAGTCCGACAAAGAAACCCTTAGTTAAGTTAAAGTATTATGGGTCAGATGTGCGTATCAAAAGTAAAAGGATGAAGTGTTAAGAGTGTAATGTTAGTGAGGTTATATATGATGTGTGTGCACTATCATTACGCTTCTGCTTAGATTAGAACAGAAGATTATGAAGTATCAAACAATTCAAGTGCGTTGAATTTGTACTTGATTAAATGTATTTCCTAACTATATCTTTCATTATTTTATCCAGTATACACTTGTCCGGCGGTTCCTAATCACGGGTCGGGGGGCTTCCAAAGGGTCACAGAATAAATACGAGGAGTAATGAAATTATTAACAACAATATTTGATTGGCGAATTTGACCTTTTTGGGACTTCTAACACAAACAAGAGAGAATTAAGGACGAGTTTCATAGTATCTCTTCAGAAGATGTCATTTCTAATCTCAAACTAAAGCTTGTATCGGCATTAAAGTGATTTAACTGAATTAAGGCTTGTGTTTTAGGCAGACATTATGACTTGGGTCAGTGTGTGTGTATGTATGTGTGTGTGAATGTATGTAGGTGTGTGTGTAGGGGGTGTGTGTGGACTAGCATTACTATACTTGTGGGGACCTACATCTGTTTACATAGTCACGCATGGGGACTCGCCTCCCTTATGGGGACAAATTGGAGGTCCCCATAAGGGGGGTCATTAATTTTAGGGTGAAGACTTGGTTATATTTAGGATTAGGGTAAGGGGAAGGTTAAGGGTTAGGGTTAAGGTTAGGGATGTGTTGGTTATGGTTAAGGTTAGGATAAGTCTCCAGGAAATGCATGTAAGTCAATGTAATGTCCCCTGAAGTGATGTATACATGGTATGTGTGTGTGTGTGTGTGTGTGTGTGTGTAACATGGACATATTTGTATATCTCAGGGGTCGATTGGACTCGTCCCCCCCCACCTCTCCCCTCAACATACCTCTTCCCGTGTGATGTGGAGCTTATTTCAGACGTCTCCGTGTGTAACGACCGAGCCTCTGTCTCTCTCATTACCCCGTCGTCCCGACATGTCGCAGACGAACCTCTGCTCTCCTGACAGGAAGAGGGAGAGATGGAAATAATTACCAATGTCTCTTGTGGAACAGGGCGTAAATTGATACACACTAAACACTGTACCTTGGGGGTCTCCGCCTCTCTCTCATCCCCCGTCAGATGTACGAGACAAATGAATGCATCCAGCAGGAATTAATTGGATTTGGAAGCAGTCTCCTGCACGACCCACCAGGACAGACCAACACCCCCCCCCCACACACACACATAGGCAGACACACACTCCTCCTCCTCCTCCTTTATTCCAGTCATGCCTTGCAGAAATGTCTGACGCCCCCCACGGATCAGTCTGTGTCCCTTATCCCCCTCTCTCTCTCACACACACACACACACACACACAGCAGCCTCCCTCTTAGATACAGTGTTTCCATGGCAGCCACGTTTTGTGCACGTGTAGAATCAGACGGAGAGAGAGACCGCTCCCATCCATTCACTGGATATTGATTCAGTCTGCAGCGACCTACAGCTCGCGCTCACAAAGCCTCGTGCACACGCCCCGCATCCGGTCGGACCTTCTGGACGAGGGAATGTGATAGTGAAGGAGGAAGCATGCTTTGCGTCAAAGTGTGCGACTGCTACGGTCGCGTCTTCATTATTCACGGCGTGCGCGTGGAGCCGCGGGGGCGTGGCGTCTGAACGGGGTGTCGCAATGAGAAAAGGAAAACACACGGCGCACTTTTCAGTTCCAGCTGATTTTATTTCCTTCTTGGAAGAAAAGAAAAACAAATGATACAAACGACAGTCTGTACAGAGGTCTGAGAGGCAGTGATTGACCCAAACATTGGCTGGTTTTGAGCTATAAACATCAAATGATATTGGCATGATTGGACGAGACATGATCACACACAGCATATTGCACACATGGGAAAGAAAGAGGACGAGAGAAGAGAAGTCTGGAAAGTAGAAAGGAAAAGAAACTCTTGGACCACAATCACCTTTAACATAAGGATGTCCAAAGATGGCCGTCCTAGTGCCTGTCGTTGACCACCATCGTACACACAACACACAATCTCTGCTTATAGTACAGTCAGTTTACATAAATATCTTCATGTTATTATTCTTTTAAAAATCTTAACCACAACAGCTATAGCTACATATACCTGAATCTGAAATACAAATGCTATTTGCCATGCCATAATATAGGAAAACAATTAGCCTGCTGTGCTTAGCCAACAGGTACAGAAAGGTTAAATACTATGAAGCACTTCAAACATCTCGCTCCCTCCGAAGTCTAGGCAAAGTGGAATGAGAGTGAAATTCCATCCAGTGGTTCAAATAAAACTTATCAAAGCAAAAGCACACAGAGGTATGAGCTCTATCCAAACAGTGACTCCCCGGGGTCCCTCACTCAGATCCGGTGGTCCGTGTGAGCTGGAGACAGAGCTCGAGGAGCCGTGTGTACTCGCTGGTGAAGCTGGAGTCACGGTGCCTTTAAGAAGCACGTGGGTAAATACTGTAAACACTGTGTGAGGTCAGAGTGTGCCAACAAACCCCTCCGCGCGTAGAACCCAATGTAGACCCGAACAACAATGCTGCCGGCTGCCCACGCGCTGGAAACCCCGCTCTATAGATTCTGTACAAAAATACAAGTAGAAAATCATGACACACTCAAGTCTCCTTAAAAGTGAGAGGAGTCAGACATGTTGAAATAAGATACACGTCTAGCCCTTCCGCGCTGGATACAGACAGGTGTGTGTGCACAAACACAAACGAGACCTGTACAGAACAATACTTCTATGTATAAAAAAGTTTGGCCGGTATAAATACATCGATATAAAAAACGCGGTCTGACACAGAGGAACTACAAAGTTGAAGCACTAGGCAGAAAGCATGTCGGGAAACATTGGTCCTGAAATTGTGCACTGAGTGTTTAAAAAGGTTCAGAAAAGGGCTTCCGAAGTGTGGAGTCAGTCTCTGTTGTAAGTCCTGCCGTTGAAGGAGAAGCTGGTGATAGTGAATTGTGTCCTATGGTCACAGAGAATTGCGTAGTTACGCAGCAATGACAATTTGTACGCATTTAACAACAACAACAACAGAATCCTCCTGTTCGCGGAGGGCATGCGCGTTGGTATTGAAACTACTTCGAGTTTTGAAAGAAAACTACACCTGAATTGCAACTTGATGGTCAATGTGAATTGGCTATAACAAAACCCAACATGTCCAGTAAATGTCCCTTTTTCACGAGCCGAAATAACATTAAGATTGAACAGTTCGTTCTCCGTGCCGCTCCACTGCGGAGCGTCTGAACAAGAGAGCTGCAGTCCGTGAGTCTCGCTGCTCTCCGCTTACATTCACTCCTCCTCCGTGTCCAAATGCGAACTAAGCATTTCCCCAGTCTGCGCGTGCCCGTCAGTCTGCGAGCGGCGCGTGCCTGGGCTTCAACGCGCACACAGGCCACCTCTTCTTTCCTGTTTTCACTCTCCCTTACCTAGTGAAAGAATGGCGGAAATAATCTGGTTCTGGAGGGTTGAACAGTTCAAAAACGTGGGGGGGAAGTCTCCTCTTCAGTAGGTGAACACCAGGTTGGAGATGGTGGACTCCAGCCAGTCTCCTGAGATCATCTCGCTGACCTCCGGGGTGCAATAGTCGGGGAAATCAAAGTGAGAGCCCGCCCCGCATTCCCCGAAGCTCCAGTCCAAATCCCGGTCCAGCTCCGCGTCCGAGAAGCCCATCCCGCCCAGAGACATGCTCTCAAATCCGGGGCTGGGAGTCAACTCGAGCCGCTCGTCTTCAAACTCTTCGTCCGAGGAAGAGGATGACACGGAGGAGGAAGAGTGAGACGCTGAGGGTGTCGGAGAAGAGGCGCGCGTGTACCTGAGGCGCGCGGAGTGAGAGTTCTCAGTGTCCGCGGGGTTGTGGTCCTCGTAAAGACTGGGGGGGTCGCTTGAATCCGGGGAGCTGCTCAGGGTGGGACTCGCCGGGACCCCCACGGAGGGAGGGCCGCTTTCCAAGCTCCCTGCCCCGCAGAACATGTGTCCGCGCCTCGCCTCTCCTCCGCTTCTCTTCTCCGGGATCTGCCTCGCGCCGGACACTGAGCGGGATTTGAAGAGCGCCTGGTGGTCCCCTGGAGACGGGAATTCACTCTTAATGCCCGCCGGTTTGTGTGTCCTGCTCGCCGCTTTTGACACGGGGCTTCTCTTCACTTTCCGCTCCCCGCCGCCGCTTTTCTCTGCACGCTCCGCCGGTTTAGTCGCTCCGCCGCCCGCCGACTTCACCTTCTTCCTGGGCCGGTACTTGTAGTCTGGGTAGTCGGCCATGTGTTTGAGTCTGAGCCGCTCCGCCTCACGGATGAACGGGATCTTGTCGATGTCTTTCAGCAGCTTCCAGCGCTTCCCCAGCCGCTTGGAGATCTCCGCGTTGTGCATGTCGGGAGACTGCTCCATGATCTTCTTCCTCTCGATCTGGGACCACACCATAAAGGCATTCATGGGTCTCTTGATGTGTCCCGTTGGAGTTTTGCACCACGCCAAGTCGCTCCTCGCGCCGGAAGAAGGGGACTGAGGAGTGGGAGACACATCCATCTCCAGGTCCATTTCTCCCGTGTCCGTGGAGTCTCCCCCGGGAGAGTGCGCGCTCTCCGCCGGGCTCATGTGCTGCACCATTCTGTCTGGAAACACCGCTCAGCGCTTTGACAAAGTTCACAAAAATGCCTCGCGGGCTTTCACGGAAAAATAATTCCTCACTCTTCTTTCACGCGCTGAAAAAGTTCCTCCAAGTCTCTTCTTGTCCTCAGCTGTGGAGACGCTCCTTCTCTCAACTTCCACCAGAATCCTGCATCAATGTGAGAGTCACTTTCAACTGCCTGTGCGGCTGAACACGCGCCCCGCGAGCCTCAGCACGCGCCTCTGTGGGCAGCAGAGCGAGTCCCTTATGGTAACGGTGGAGGAACCATGTGGCTGTCTCATAGTCTCCTGTTTCCTGAGCGCTCTGTAATATTACTGTAAACACAACAACGAGATCCTCGCAGCTTTATACCCTCCTCGCGAGATATAACAGCCAACCAGCGTCTGTCTCTATCCCGATTTTCCCCTCAAACCACGCCCCCTGGCCTCCCATTGGTCGAATAAAAAAAACGGGTAATAATAATAATAATGTGCAATGAGGATCGGTGTGTCTGACCTCATTCCTGTCAGACTCCACCGGAGTAGTGTGTGAGTGTAAGTGTGTGTGTGTTAAAGGAACACAGTGTCCTTTATCCTGCGAGGAGACGCGTTGCAGGTCTATACATAGAACTGTATCGCTTCCATGTGGATGAGTGGGGACTACATGTAGGTTGTGTGTAACATAGGGGGCAAGAAGTGCTGAGAAAACACACAAATAGCCACACAGCATAACAAGGAGCAAACCCACCCCAACATCAACCTGGTGTTTACACACCATTACACGCCATGACATCATACCGGAAGTGCACACAGCATGGGAGGTGATGGTGTGTCTGTTCGTGCCTCGTGGTAAACCAAAACCCTGAACACACACATAATTAGGATTGTTATGAAAGTGTGTGTGCAGAAAAACAAAGTCACACTCACTCTGCAGCAGAAATGCACACGCCCCCCCCCCTTCCTCACAGCCCCCCCCTCCTCACAGCCCCCCCCCCTTCCTCACAGCCCCCCCCCTTCCTCACAGCCCCCCCCTCCTCACAGCCCCCCCCCTTCCTCACAGCCCCTTCATGTTACCGTGTCCCTGTCATGTGTAGCATCATTACCGTCTGAGTCGCTAGATGTCAGGCTAGAGCCAAAGGGATCTGATGAAGTGTGTGTGTGTGTGTGTGTGTGTGTGTTGTGTTAACATGCGCGCAGGATTTATCTGCATCCTGTAATCTGTGAGCTGCCGTCATTAAATCATGCAGGTGATGTCATGATCTGCGGAGAGAAGCATCCTTGATCCCGCCGCTCAAGTGTTTGCGGTGATAAATAAGAAGCGAACTCGCGCAGACACTCGGGTCAACGGGGTCAGCGTTTGTGTTTAATGCAGATCAAACTTCCCCAGTTGGCTCTTTAAATATAGACTGATGCTTTGTGGTGTTACAAGTGTACTGTATGTTACGTTGGAATATGCAAATGAGGAATTATCTTACGAAATATCTGCAGTTAGAACAATTTGTGTTTCACTTTGTTGACATATTAGAGTCAACACATTTGGGATTTAGCTTTATATAACATACATTTCAATAAATACTGAGCGCAGCGATTCAACACATGAAAGAAGCGCCGTGTGTTTAGGACTAACACATCATCTTAATCCGGCTCTATGAATGATTTATGAACAGTATGTGGGTAAGTGGAGCCACGCGGGGGTCAGATCTGTGCAGCGGTTCAGAACAAACACACATCTCCGAATAAATGATAAAAACATCAACAACTAAACGTTCTTCCGTGGACTTTCGTGACCTCTGACAAACCACATATACCGATCATTACAAAGACAGAAACAGCGCGAGCGTCGTGGACAGATGACGTCGGTTCTGTGTTGGCCGAGGATCTTATCCAGACAATCCCGAACAAACCCCGACCCCAAGTGTCCTTAACGTGTCTTCACACCTCTGGAGTCGTCCACTTCGGAGCAAATTGCGGGAAAAAGCACAATGTAAATGCGGGGTCTGCACACTTTAAGTGCAGACCCCGCTTAAGGCTTTAAGAGAAGTCTACAGCCGCAAATAAAGTGTTGTTAAAAAGCACCTGAAAGCGCCTCGCGGAGAGGACTCAGACTCAGACAGGAAGCAGGAAGTACAAACAGAAATCTGATTGTCATAACATCAGTTCTGCAGTCACGCGTGTGTTCTTAATTCATGACGTGATGTCGGAATAAAACACACATAAACTCTTTAAAATGTCACAACATTAACCCTTTGCCCCCCGCGGTGCTACATGGATCACACACACACACACACACACACACACAGAGACACACACACACACACACAGACACACACAGACAGACACACACACACACACACACACACAGAGACACACACAGGGTTGGTTTGTTTGAGCAGGTGTAGCAGGTCTACCTGTAGATCTTATCTGGTGTGTGAGAAGCAGCTGTCAGGTAGCTTTCCACTCCGTCACCGCCGTTTAAAAACAATATTGAACATGTTAGAAACAAAACACACAATAATTATAAAAAAGAGAAAAAACCCGTTCATATAAAAACAAAAATATACATATATGAAATAGTTGCTGTCATGTTCGAAAGGGGCACGAAGAAGCCGCTTAAACACAGCACGGTTCTCCTCTAGCGAACAAAGTGTAGGTCATCCTCATCATCATCATCATCATCATCATCATCATCATCATCATCATCATCATCATCATCATCATCATCATCATCATCATCATCATCATCATCATCATCATCATCATCATCATCATCATCATCATCATCATCATCCTCAACGGCATCCATGATATTTGATTGATTTAAAACAACCTAGCCAGCGTGAGTCCTGCTCGTAACCGTTGAGGGTTCGGTTTCTACGTGCGGGTGTTGGTTTAGAGAAGTCGCTCATCGTGACAGTTGTTCCAGGCGAACACCTTTTGTCAACAAAGTTTGAAATGTGTTCGTATGTTTGTTTTTGAGATGCTTCACGCCGGCCTATCGCTCCGTCATCTTCCAGAGCAGCATCTGTTTACCCCAAATACACCGGAGCTGTTGGCGCCTGGAGGGATGTGTCACTATGAGAGAGTGCTGTGGGAGGCACACATACACATACACACACACTGCCTGTGTGTGTGTGTGTGTGTGTGTGTGTGTGTGTGTGTCTCTGACTGTGTGTGTCTCTGTGTATGTGTGTGTGCGTGTGTCTGTATGTGTGTCTCTGTGTGTGTCTCTGTGTGTGTGTGTGTGTGTGTGTGTGTGTGTGTGTGTGTGTGTGTGTGTGTGTGTGTGTGTGTGTCTATGTCTGTGCCTGTGTCTGTGTCTGTGTGTGTGTGTCATGTCACAATTCCATCAGATTAATGATAAAAACCTGGAGGACATTATTCAACTTCTGAAGTCCTCCTCCTGCTGCCTTGATATTATTCCAACAGGATTTTTCAAAGATGTTTTTCGTTGCATGGCCTCAGATCTACTTCATATAGTAAACAAATCTCTTCACTCAGGTGTTTTTCCACAGGCCCTGAAAACTGCAGTCATTAAACCGCTCTTAAAAAAGCATAATCTAGATGCTTCAGTAATGAACAATTACAGGCCCATATCAAACCTCCCATTTCTAGGTAAGATCATTGAAAAAGTTGGTTGAGTAATTTCTTGCATTTAAATAACTGTTTCGATGTGTTCCAGTCAGGCTTTCGTCCAAACCACAGCACTGAGACTGCTCTTGTAAAGGTCTTTAACGACATCCACTTAAACACAGACGGTGGCAGAACTTCAGTGTTAGTATTATTAGATCTCAGTGCTGCGTTTGACACTGTTGACCACAGCATATTACTAGACCGACTGGAAAACTGGGTGGGACTTTCGGAAACAGTTCTAAATTGGTTTGAATCCTACTTAAAGGAAAGAACATTTTGTGTTTCTATAGGTAAATACACATCTGAGTTGGCAAATATGACATGTGGGGTTCCTCAAGGCTCCATCTTGGGGCCTCTTCTCTTTAACGTCTACATGCTACCACTGGCTCGGATAATGAAGAACAACAAAATAAGTTACCATAGCTATGCAGATGACACACACATTTACGTAACAATTTCACCAGGAGACTATGCTCCAGTTCAAACACTGAGTAAGTGCATTGAACAAATCAATGACTGGATGTGTCAGAACTTTCTCCAATTAAACAAAGATAAAACTGAGGTAATGGTTTTGGAGCCAAGGCAGAACGTATAAAAGTTAGCGCTGAGCTTCAGTCTGCAATGTTCAAACCAACAGATAAAGCCAGAAATCTAGGTGTAGTCGTGGACTCTGACCTGAGTTTCAACAGTCATATTAAAACAGTTACTAAATCAGCCTACTATCACCTAAAGAACATATCTAGGAGTAAAGACTAATGTCACAGCAGGATCTGGAGACACGTGTCCATGCCTTTATCTTCAGTAGACTGGACTACTGCAAAGGTGTCTTCACAGGTCTCACTAACACATCTATTAGGAAGCTGCAGCTGATTCAGAACGCCGCTGCTCGAGTCCTCACTGACACAGACGTTTCTTTTGGTCTCTGCTTTTAATTGAACTATTCATATCTTAAACTGCACTGTAACTTTTATCCATGCACTTTTTCTTTTAATGTTTATTTTATTAGCTTTTCTTTTTAATGACTGATTTTAAATGCCATTTTCTTAATGTCTTTAGTTTTTGTAAAGCTCTTTGAATTGCCTTGTGTTGGAAAGTGCTATATAAATAAACTTGCCTTGCGTGTGTGTCTCTGTCTGTCTGTCTGTCTGTGTGTGTGTGTGTGTGTGTGTGTGTGTGTGTGTGTGTGTGTGTGTGTGTGTGTGTGTGTGTTGAAAGCTGGAGTTAGCGGGGGCTTCTGAGGATCATGTGCTCGTGTTGATATCCCTGGGCTGAAAGTGGAGTCAAAATAATGCATTCTCCGTGCCAGCATTGTGAATTAGCATTCTGCTAACCTTGGGACGCTAAAACACTCCAGTGATATCTGTACAAGTCCTTTCAGGGGCTTTAAAGAGGAAGCTAAATATAGAAATGTTTATATGGTATTAGGACCTGGAAGTTGAATCAATATTTGTGAACATGAGTTACTCTTTTTAAATGTCAGGGAAGTAAGTCTCAATCTTCTTCAGGTATAACGTCAGAAGCTAATAATAGAAATGGGTGGAAGAATGATTTGTTCGGACACACAGGTGGTTAGAGATATTTTCTTGTACGTCTTTCTCTTCATCGTCGATGGAGTATTTCTACTTGATAAGATTGCAAATATTAGATCGAGCACTCTTTTGAATTTGAGAAAAAGTTGCTGTGTGTGTGTGTGTGTGTGTGTGTGTGTGTGTGCCCGTGTGAGTGTGTGTGTACTCAGAGCTACTCATTACCATGTACTTGCCTTCTTCAACTGCCTAGGAATGACGTGCAACTTTGACCTGTGTGCTCGTCATCCGGGGTCACCAACAATGAGGCCTTTGTGCGTGCGTGTGTGTGTGTGTGTGTGTGTGTGTGCGTGTGCGTGTGCGTGTGTGTTTGTGTGCCCTAACTGAATTGGAGCGTGTCCAGGGATTGAAAGTTTGAAAAGCAGTGGGAAGTCCCCCTCCACTGCAGTTAAACAGAAAACTGAAGACTAAGCACTGATTTGCATACACACACACACACACACACACACACACACACACACACGCACGCACACACACACTCCCTTTCTCTCTCCCTCGCTCGGTGTGACTCATCCGCAGGCGGTTTGTCCTCTCTGTGTTGTGTGTTGGATGTGGCAGACACTGTCACCCACCTACTGCTGTCAGTCCGTGCACAACAACACCAACTTATTCAAAGTGCCGCAGAACGAGCCGTACCTCGTGCTGCGGTGAGGCTTTCTGGGTTTCTTCCTGCACTTTGACAATCAAGGCTCTAAAGAGAATAACAGAGTGATTAGACGACTGGATAAGTGGACAAAAACAGGAAGTCGAGCTTCGATCGAGACACAGTCTACATGTACCGGCATATTCTGTCCGAGCCTGAACCATGGTGGGAGTTGAGCCCTAAGAATACACATCCGAAGGGTCAACAGTATATATTAAATGATTGGAGCATTATTTAAATATTTGGGAATGACTTAATGACCCTAATATTTTGTCACTTAAATCTTAACATTTCACGAGTTCAAATGGCTTTGATTGCAAGTTAGTGCATTCATTATCCATGACGTTACACCGGCCAGGAAGTCTGAAGCACACGTCTCGACTCAGGCCCGACCACATTCGGTCTGACGGGACCCGAATTGGGCCCAAACTGGTTCAATCAGAAAATGAAGAGCTCTATTAGCTACTCCACAATATATATTTTGAGGCCTTCATTTGTAGTGTACTGGACTTCGTTATACTGTACTCTATGGGCTCTAGGACCGGTCCGCGCCCGCCACCTTTAAGCGGCGGGCTCCAGCAGGAAAAGCTGGAGGCCGGAAAAGAGTGAGACAGGTAGCGCGCCAAAGTAAAAGTGGAACCGAGAGACAGAACGAGAGCAAGACAGACGGACAGTTTAGCTGCTGCGGCTTATATGCAGGTGCGCTTTATAGTCCGAAAAGTACGGTAGTTCATTTTTCCATCCTTCCTTGATCCCTACAGTGTGTCCTTCCTGCCTTTCATCACGTTTTACAATCCTGGAGCGACAGAGAAAGCGACACAGATGAGGAGAGAGGAGGCAAAGACAAAAAAGAGAGCGTCCTTGACATCCAAACGCTATCAGCGCCGAAGAGAGTGGAGGAGAAAGGAGACGAAACATTTCAACTGTGTTGTCAAAAGGAGAATTGAGAGATGTGTGAGTCCTCGCTCGCTTCTGTAATCCAGAGGTCAAGGTGGGGGGATAGCAATGTGAGAGGAAAGGAAACAAAAGATGGAGTATACGAGATCTACGGAGGTGTGGTCAGAGCCAGAGAGGGCAACATGTACACACATGCTTTACTCAAGTAGAAGTACAGATACTCGTGTTTAAACATACTCTGGTGAAAGTAGAAGTACTGACTAAACTTCTTTACTCAAGTCAAAGTAAAGAGGCTTTGAAGTGTACTTCAGTAAAAAGTACCCATAGCTAGCAGCTGCTTTAAAGAGTACCTGACCTCCCTTTATATCAATAGAACAATAATGTCATTGTTAGCTAATGAATGTTTCCATGCTGAACAACGGCAACATGACAACATTTCCATTGGTCCCTCTTCTTTAGAGAAGACCAGGAAGTGATGGATACACAGATCGTGTTCCAACCAATAGGCACACAGTGACACTACAGAATAATGACCACGCACCAAACACACATTCAGACTAAAGGAACCAGCTGTTTGGGAAATGAACCAAATACCTGTACTTTCTACTTCTTACCTGTTGAACCCAAATAGCTGTACTTTCTACTTCTTACATGTTGAACTCAAATACCTGTACTTTCTACTTCTCACATGTTGAACCCAAATACCTGTACTTTCTACTTCTTACATGTTGAACTCAAATACCTGTACTTTCTACTTCTTACATGTTGAACTCAAATACCTGTACTTTCTACTTCTCTCATGTTGAACTCAAATACCTGTAATTTCTACTTCTTACATGTTGAACCCAAATAACTGTACTTTCTACTTTTACATGTTGAACTCATATACCTGTACTTTCTACTTCTTACATGTTGAACCCAAATACCTGTACTTTCTACTTCTTACATGTTGAACTCAAATACCTGTACTTTCTACTTCTTACATGTTGAACTCAAATACCTGTACTTTCTACTTCTTACATGTTGAACACAAATACCTGTACTTTCTATTTCTTACATGTTGAACTCAAATACCTGTACTTTCTACTTCTCACATGTTGAACTCAAATACCTGTACTTTCTACTTCTTACATGTTGAATTCAAATACCTGTACTTTCTACTTCTTACATGTTGAACACAAATACCTGTACTTCCTACTTCTCACATGTTGAACTCAAATACCTGTACTTTCTACTTCTCACATGTTGAACTCAAATACCTGTACTTTCTACTTCTTACATGTTGAACACAAATACCTGTACTTCCTACTTCTCACATGTTGAACTCAAATACCTGTACTTTCTACTTCTTACATGTTGAACACAAATACCTGTACTTTCTATTTCTTACATGTTGAACTCAAATACCTGTACTTTCTACTTCTCACATGTTGAACTCAAATACCTGTACTTTCTACTTCTTACATGTTGAATTCAAATACCTGTACTTTCTACTTCTTACATGTTGAACACAAATACCTGTACTTCCTACTTCTCACATGTTGAACTCAAATACCTGTACTTTCTACTTCTCACATGTTGAACTCAAATACCTGTACTTTCTACTTCTTACATGTTGAACTCAAATACCTGTACTTTCTACTTCTCTCATGTTGAACTCAAATACCTGTACTTTCTACTTCTTACATGTTGAACTCATATACCTGTACTTTCTCCTTCTTATATGTTGAACCCAAATACCTGTACTTTCTACTTCTTACATGTTGAACTCAAATACCTGTACTTTCTACTTCTTACATGTTGAACTCATATACCTGTACTTTCTCCTTCTTATATGTTGAACCCAAATACCTGTACTTTCTACTTCTTACATGTTGAACTCAAATACCTGTACTTTCTACTTCTTACATGTTGAACTCAAATACCTGTACTTTCTACTTCTTACATGTTGAACACAAATACCTGTACTTTCTATTTCTGACATGTTGAACTCAAATACCTGTACTTTCTACTTCTCACATGTTGAACTCAAATACCTGTACTTTCTACTTCTTACATGTTGAATTCAAATACCTGTACTTTCTACTTCTTACATGTTGAACACAAATACCTGTACTTTCTACTTCTTACATGTTGAATTCAAATACCTGTACTTTCTACTTCTTACATGTTGAACACAAATACCTATACTTCCTACTTCTCACATGTTGAACTCAAATATCTGTACTTTCTACTTCTCACATGTTGAACTCAAATACCTGTACTTTCTACTTCTTACATGTTGAACTCAAATACCTGTACTTTCTACTTCTTACATGTTGAACTCAAATACCTGTACTTTCTACTTCTCTCATGTTGAACTCAAATACCTGTACTTTCTACTTCTTACATGTTGAATTCAAATAACTGTACTTTCTACTTTTACATGTTGAACTCATATACCTGTACTTTCTCCTTCTTACATGTTGAACCCAAATGCCTGTACTTTCTACTTCTTACATGTTGAACTCAAATACCTGTACTTTCTACTTCTTACATGTTGAACTCAAATACCTGTACTTTCTACTTCTTACATGTTGAACACAAATACCTGTACTTTCTACTTCTCACATGTTGAACTCAAATACCTGTACTTTCTACTTCTCACATGTTGAACTCAAATACCTGTACTTTCTACTTCTTACATGTTGAACTCAAATACCTGTACTTTCTACTTCTCTCATGTTGAACTCAAATACCTGTACTTTCTACTTCTTACATGTTGAACTCATATACCTGTACTTTCTACTTCTTATATGTTGAACCCAAATACCTGTACTTTCTACTTCTTACATGTTGAACTCAAATACCTGTACTTTCTACTTCTTACATGTTGAACTCAAATACCTGTACTTTCTACTTCTTACATGTTGAACACAAATACCTGTACTTTCTATTTCTTACATGTTGAACTCAAATACCTGTACTTTCTACTTCTCACATGTTGAACTCAAATACCTGTACTTTCTACTTCTTACATGTTGAACACAAATACCTGTACTTTCTACTTCTTACATGTTGAATTCAAATACCTGTACTTTCTACTTTTACATGTTGAACACAAATACCTATACTTCCTACTTCTCACATGTTGAACTCAAATACCTGTACTTTCTACTTCTCACATGTTGAACTCAAATACCTGTACTTTCTACTTCTTACATGTTGAACTCAAATACCTGTACTTTCTACTTCTTACATGTTGAACTCAAATACCTGTACTTTCTACTTCTTACATGTTGAACTGAAATACCTGTACTTTCTACTTCTTACATGTTGAACTCAAATACCTGTACTTTCTACTTTTACATGTTGAACACAAATACCTATACTTCCTACTTCTCACATGTTGAACTCAAATACCTGTACTTTCTACTTCTCACATGTTGAACTCAAATACCTGTACTTTCTACTTCTTACATGTTGAACTCAAATACCTGTACTTTCTACTTCTTACATGTTGAACTCAAATACCTGTACTTTCTACTTCTCTCATGTTGAACTCAAATACCTGTACTTTCTACTTCTTACATGTTGAATTCAAATAACTGTACTTTCTACTTTTACATGTTGAACTCATATACCTGTACTTTCTCCTTCTTACATGTTGAACCCAAATGCCTGTACTTTCTACTTCTTACATGTTGAACTCAAATACCTGTACTTTCTACTTCTTACATGTTGAACTCAAATACCTGTACTTTCTACTTCTTACATGTTGAACACAAATACCTGTACTTTCTACTTCTCACATGTTGAACTCAAATACCTGTACTTTCTACTTCTCACATGTTGAACTCAAATACCTGTACTTTCTACTTCTTACATGTTGAATTGAAATACCTGTACTTTCTACTTCTTACATGTTGAACACAAATACCTGTACTTCCTACTTCTCACATGTTGAACTCAAATACCTGTACTTTCTACTTCTCACATGTTGAACTCAAATACCTGTACTTTCTACTTCTTACATGTTGAACTCAAATACCTGTACTTTCTACTTCTTACATGTTGAACTCAAATACCTGTACTTTCTACTTCTCTCATGTTGAACTCAAATACCTGTACTTTCTACTTCTCACATGTTGAACTCAAATACCTGTACTTTCTACTTCTCACATGTTGAACTCAAATACCTGTACTTTCTACTTCTTACATGTTGAACTCAAATACCTGTACTTTCTACTTCTTACATGTTGAACTCAAATACCTGTACTTTCTACTTCTCTCATGTTGAACTCAAATACCTGTACTTTCTACTTCTTACATGTTGAACCCAAATACCTGTACTTTCTACTTCTCTCATGTTGAATTCAACATATGAGAAGTAGAAAGTACAGGTATTTTGGGTTCAACATGTAAGAAGTAGAAAGTACAGGTATTTGCGTAAAAGTACTGATACAAGAAACATGTACTTAAGTACAGTAACAAAGTACTCCACTTCTTCCCACCTCTGGTCAGGCCTCAACGCCACCCCCTGGGAACTCCGAACATCCCTCGCCCCGGATAGTGATGACGAGGCAGGTCAGGTGATTGCTGAGTCACGACTACGCAGAAAACACACACACACACACACATACACACACACACACACACAAATGCATAAACACAAACAAAGTCACGACGAGACAGAGCCAGCCGAGTACCAGTGAACCGCTGCAGAGTCAAAACGAGAGCGCAGACACACACACACACACACCAAACTCACAGACACACACACACTCCGCTCACACACACTCCAAACTCGCTCACACACACACTCCAAACACGCTGACACACACTCCGCTCACACACTCTCTGCCACTCTCACAGCTGCACACCACCACACTCAGACTGTCTGATATAACGATCGCTTTTTGGGGGCATTGTCTAAAAGCCAGAGGAGTGGGAAGGAGCGGAGAATGAGAGCAGAGGAGAAGGAGAGGAAGGAAGGAAGGAAGGAGATAGAGAAGAAGAAGTCGTCAAAAGAGCTCGTCGTCCTTGCACTCGTCGGTTTCCATCAAAAGGGCATTCGAGGTTCGACGAGTGGACGGCGTACACTTTGGGCAGAAGACGTCTCCCGACACCCGGATGGCTTTGTGGATGTACACTTTCTCTTTTGGAGGGTGGGAGAGAAGTTGCATCAGAGTTTGGAGTTTGCTCGGTCGCTGCGTTTCACTGCTGGAACGTCGACGGCTGCAGAGCGGTCGCCGGGGAAAGAGACGGAAAGCATCGGGACCACGGCAGGCAGGAAGGAAGCCGCGTTGAGAACGTGCGTGCATGCAAATAGTCCCCCCAAAACTCTCTATTGCTGCGAGTCAGCGACAAGGAGACGGCATCGCTTATCTTTCCATCTTTCCTTGATTCCTACAGTGTGTCCTTCCTGCCTCCTGGAGACACACAGCGACAGAGAAAGTGGTACAGATGAAGAGCGAGGACACATCGCTTATCTCCCATCGATCTACTGCGTTTTACATTCTCCCGTCTAGACCATCATAACATACGATGACTAAGCTTTCGATTGTACATCTCATATTACCCTCCTCCTCCTCCTCCTCCTCCTCCTCCTCCTCCTCCTCATCCAGGCGGGTCAGATCAGGGGATGGTTGTGTCCTCACGTAGCCCAGAAAGCAGTGTCCTCAGCGGGCTTGTCGGCGGAGGCTGAAGGGGTCGATGAGGAGCAGGCGTGGAGCTCTGAGGCTCTGAAAGCTCCAGACAGGCTCCAGACACACTGACCTACATCAGTCAGAGAGAGAGGGAGAGAGAGAGAGAGAGAGAGAGAGAGAGAGAGGAGAGAGAGAGAGAGAGAGAGGGAGAGAGAGAGAGAGAGAGGGAGAGAGAGAGGGAGAGAGAGAGAGAGGGAGACAGAGAGAGGGAGAGAGGTAGAGAGAGAGAGAAAGAGATGAGAGAAAGAGATGAGAGAAAGAGATGAGAGAAAGAGGAGAGTGATTGAAGGACTAGTTTTGCGGGATTGCAGAAATATCATTTATCAAAAAAGTGTGGATGAAAGCAGAGGGGATGAGAGAGGGAGAGAGAGAGGGGAGGAGAGAGGGAGGGAGAGAGGGGAGGAGAGAGGGAGGGAGAGAGAGAGAACCTTGCTCTCGCACTAATAACGCTTAAAATCCCCTTTTTGTCCTCATCATTTCTGCTAATCTGTTTCCTCGCTTTGCTTTCCCCTTTTCGCCTCGCATCTCTCTTCCTCTCTTCCTCTCTTCCTCTCTCTTCTCCTCTCTTCCTCTCTTCCTCTCCTCTCTTCCTCTCTCTTCTTCCTCTCTTCCTCTCTTCCTCTCCTCTCCCGCCCTCTCAGTCTGCCTCACATTCATCACACAGCATCCGAGTCGTCTCTCACTGAGGGAGGATTAGTCTGTCTCTCTGCTGCCTGTTTATCTGTCTGCAGGGGGTTTGTGCGTGCGCGCGTGTGTGCGTGTTTGTGTGTGTGTGTGTGTCCGCGTGTGTGTGTGTGTCCGTGTGTGTGTGTGTGCGTGTGTGTCTGTGTGCGTGTGTGTGCGTGTGTGTGTGTGTGTGTGTGTGTGTGTGTGTGTGTGTGTGTGTGTGTGTGTGTGTGTGTGTGTGTGAATGGAGGGTTGGCATCTCGTGCTCAGTTATTGTGGCTCTGCCGGAGCGGAGCAGCGGACTCTGCAGTGCGGCACATCGGAAACAGAACATGTTGTACTCCTGTGCGTGAATGCGTGTGTGTGTGTGTGTGTGTGTGTGTGTGTGTGTGTGTGTGTGTGTGTGTGGCGTTCCTCTCCCTCCACGATTAGACTGATTGCATCCAGTCCTGCGCCGTGCGTCGGGGGGCCTTTGTGTGATCATTACTCCCCGGTGCCGGCACTGACACTAAACACGGATCAATACCAATAGTGAGGCAGATCCATCAAGCTAGCGTTAGCGTAGCTTCCGCGGGACGCACGCGGCAGTGCGAGTCCGTCTCTACAGAAACACATACACCGTATTCATCCTGAGGTGAACATCTATGGGCCCTCGGGGGAGAGAGGAGAGAGAAAAGGCGAGTAGAATAGACGTGAACTCCAGCTGGGTCAGCGGCCCGCTCAGGTCAGTAACGCACGAGACACTTGAGAACGGAAGATGCAGGTTTTTAAAGGGTTGGTTTTAGATGTCTTCGATAATCCGCCGTGTGATTTATTGAGAGCTGTCAGTGTTCCCAGTTCATCTATAAAGCTCTAACCCTGTTTTATGCTCGCGGACGTGTTTTAGAAAACATTGGTTCGCTAAGATTGAAGAGATCAGAGGCAATCAGACACAACATTGGTGGAGATCTCTCGGCACCTCCTTTTAAACCTCAGCCACGGCCGCAGAACTAAAAGGCTGCACAGACATTGTGACATAATGCCATTTTCTGAGTGGAGGCGACTCTGAACAAACAGAACTTTAAAAACGACATGTTGTTGTTTCCAGGCAACTAGTTGAGAAGTAAGACATAGTTAGAGCATCGACCTCCTCATGAAAGTACAACTTGTCCTTTTTCGTGTTTCTGTCTTTGTTAATGCTTTGCTTTAAAAGGTGAGAGCCTCATGTCTCATCTGTATTCAGAGCTAGGCTGTTTCCCCTAACAGCCGTTATGCTAAGCTAAGCTAAGCTAATCAGCTCGTGCCAACAAGAGGCCCTGTTAGGCTGCGTGGGGGCTGTTCCCTTTCCTTGAGTGTGGTATGCAGGCTTTAGTGCATGTAAATGGTTTGTGTCCAGAGTTGACACAATTGAAATGTGTAAATGTTTCGCGTCAAAAGTCCTGAGAGCCTTATTTTGTATCTGTCTACAGAGCCAAGCTGTTTCACCGAGTCGTAATGCTAAGCTAAGCTAATCAACTCGTGCCAACAAGAGGCCCTATTAGGCTTTTTAGTGCATGTAAATGGTCTGCAAAGACTAAAATCTCTCCCACACACTTTATCTGCAACTTCAAACCCAGGCTCTCGCTTTCAAATCAGCAACTCTTGGACCAAAAATGAAATATAACAGCTCAAATAAAACTCCAAATATATTTGATTGTGTTTCTGTTTTCGCTTTGAAACCTGATGTTTATAAGATGCTAGTTTTTGAAACACAGTCCCTGTAAATATACAAAACTATATAATAAAATGCACACTTTTACAGTTTTCTAGACTAAACGTGGGGAGAGAAAGAAAGATGGACTTTTATTAATCCCTCGTGGGGAAATTGTTTCTCTGCATTTGACCCATCCTAGTGACATTTTGAACGGCGCCCGGGGAGCAGTGTACGGTGCCTTGCTCAGGGACACCTCGGTTGCACTTGGTCTTGCCGGGACTTAAACTGGTGACCTTCCAGTTGCCAAGCCAACTGCCTATCGACTTCGCCACAACCGCCCTATATGACCCTGAGTTAAAAAAGTATCTGTATGTCGATATTACATATATATGTAGTGTGTAAGGTAGGGTGTATGGGGTAGTTTGGAATTGGGCCTTTAGCAACGTCAATATAGCCCCTTCAGTATTTTCATGCCCACAACCACCCATTTGTTAGAGGACACAAACAACTGCCATATTGTGGTGTTACTGAGAGAGAGGGAAACTCTGGGGTCGGCACAAACATAGGAGTCTACCTTTTAGAAGAATTAGATTTGAAAAAGACTAAACGCTAGCATGTAACCTCAAATCCACTCGAAACCAAACAATGGTGCAATTTCTTCTGGGATGGATTGAGAGAGCTCTCGGTTCATTCCATATGAAACATAAACCGTCCACTTAAATCCACAGAAAACCACCGGCCCGCTTTGAAAACAGCAGCGAGTGGAGAGTGCGTTCCTCGTCTCTCACACACACACACACACACACACACTCCCTGCCGCCTGATTGTGGATGAAACTATGGGTCTGCTGAAGCCAAGTTTCAAAGTCCGTGCAGATCGAGACAGATAGAGATGTCACTTTGCAGATTTCTTTCCAAACTGCCGGAGAGGGAACTCATCGGGTCCAGATGCAACGGAAAAATGGGTCACACACTCAACACGTGCCAGACCCTATACTTCCCCATGTGTACAGGGACCCAACTGCTTACCCTCGTGCACGTATTTACACTTGCCAAGTCAGACCATTTTCTTCTCCCCATCTCCAAAAATAGCACCGAGCGGACTGTGTGTGTGTGGTGTGTGGTGCGTGTGTGTGTGTGGTGTGGGTGTGTGGTGTGTGTGTGGTGTGTGTGGTGTGTGTGTGGTGTGTGTGTGTTGTGTGTGTGTGTGTGTGTGTGTGTGGTGTGTGTGTGTCCATCTGGTGTATATCTTACATCTGCCTGAGTGCACGGTTCCCGACGGTAAATCTCACAATTTGATCATAACTACAGGGTGTGTTGTTCAAATCTTATGTTCCTCTTTTGTCTTCATGTACTTCTCGTAGAACATCCAAAGTACTAGCTGCCTTAAAACCCCCAGACCCTTTCAAGATGCCATCGAAACAACAGCGGTGGAGGAGCGGGGTTTAACCCACAGATCTTTTAAGTGAGGAGTGAAAAGACAAACAAGAAGTTTATCTCTTAGGGAGTTTAGTGATTCTATATTCAAGAGGTCATGAGCTGAGGTGGGGAGTACTGGAGTACAAATACTTCGTTACTATACTTAAGTACATTTTTCTGGTAGCAATACTTTACTCCACTACTTATTTTTAGTTTGACTTCTTAAATGTTGAACTCAAATACCTGTACTTTCTACTTCTTACATGTTGAACTCAAATACCTGTACTTTCTACTTCTCACATGTTGAACTCAAATACCTGTACTTTCTACTTCTTACATGTTGAACTCAAATACCTGTACTTTCTACTTCTTACATGTTGAACTCAAATACCTGTACTTTCTACTTCTCACATGTTGAACTCAAATACCTGTACTTTCTACTTCTTACATGTTGAACTCAAATACCTGTACTTTTTACTTCTCTCATGTTGAACTCAAATACCTGTACTTTCTACTTCTTACATGTTGAACTCAAATACCTGTACTTTCTACTTCTTACATGTTGAACTCAAATACCTGTACTTTTTACTTCTCACATGTTGAACCCAAATACCTGTACTTTCTACTTCTCTCATGTTGAACTCAAATACCTGTACATTCTACTTCTCAGATGTTGAACACAAATACCTGTACTTTCTACTTCTTAGATGTTGAACTCAAATACCTGTACTTTCGACTTCTCTCATGTTGAACCCAAATACCTGTACTTTCTACTTCTTACATGTTGAACTCAAATACCTGTACTTTCTACTTCTCTCATGTTGAACCCAAATACCTGTACTTTCTACTTCTTACATGTTGAACACAAATACCTGTACTTTCGACTTCTCTCATGTTGAACCCAAATACCTGTACTTTCTACTTCTTACATGTTGAACCCAAATACCTGTACTTTCTACTTCTTACATGTTGAATACAAATACCTGTACTTTCGACTTCTTACATGTTGAACACAAATACCTGTACTTTCTACTTCTTACATGTTGAACACAAATACCTGTACTTTCTACTTCTCTCATGTTGAACCCAAATACCTGTACTTTCTACTTCTTAGATGTTGAACACAAATACCTGTACTTTCTACTTCTCTCATGTTGAACCTAAATACCTGTACTTTCTACTTCTTACATGTTGAACACAAATACCTGTACTTTATACTTCTCACATGTTGAACCCAAATACCTGTACTTTCTACTTCTTACATGTTGAACTCAAATACCTGTACTTTATACTTCTCACATGTTGAACCCAAATACCTGTACTTTCTACTTCTTACATGTTGAACTCAAATACCTGTACTTTCTACTTCTTACATGTTGAACACAAATACCTGTACTTTCGACTTCTTACATGTTGAACCCAAATACCTGTACTTTATACTTCTCACATGTTGAACCCAAATACCTGTACTTTCTACTTCTCTCATGTTGAACCTAAATACCTGTACTTTCTACTTCTTACATGTTGAACACAAATACCTGTACTTTCGACTTCTTACATGTTGAACCCAAATACCTGTACTTTATACTTCTCACATGTTGAACCCAAATACCTGTACTTTCTACTTCTCACATGTTGAACCCAAATACCTGTACTTTCTACTTCTTACATGTTGAACTCAAATACCTGTACTTTCTACTTCTTACATGTTGAACTCAAATACCTGTACTTTCTACTTCTCTCATGTTGAACTCAAATACCTGTACTTTCTACTTCTTACATGTTGAACTCAAATACCTGTACATTCTACTTCTCACATGTTGAACACAAATACCTGTACTTTCTACTTCTTAGATGTTGAACTCAAATACCTGTACTTTCGACTTCTCTCATGTTGAACCCAAATACCTGTACTTTCTACTTCTTACATGTTGAACTCAAATACCTGTACTTTCTACTTCTCTCATGTTGAACCCAAATACCTGTACTTTCTACTTCTTACATGTTGAACACAAATACCTGTACTTTCAACTTCTCTCATGTTGAACCCACATACCTGTACTTTCTACTTCTTACATGTTGAACCCAAATACCTGTACTTTCTACTTCTTACATGTTGAATACAAATACCTGTACTTTCGACTTCTTACATGTTGAACACAAATACCTGTACTTTCTACTTCTTACATGTTGAACTCAAATACCTGTACTTTCTACTTCTCTCATGTTGAACTCAAATACCTGTACTTTCTACTTCTCTCATGTTGAACTCAAATACCTGTACTTTCTACTTCTCACATGTTGAACTCAAATACCTGTACTTTCTACTTCTCACATGTTGAACTCAAATACCTGTACTTTCTACTTCTTATGTTGAACTCAAATACCTGTACTTTCTACTTCTCTCATGTTGAACTCAAATACCTGTACTTTCTACTTCTTCATGTTGAACTCAAATACCTGTACTTTCTACTTCTTACATGTTGAACCCAAATACCTGTACTTTCTACTTCTCACATGTTGAACTCAAATACCTGTACTTTCTACTTCTCACATGTTGAACTCAAATACCTGTACTTTCTACTTCTTACATGTTGAACTCAAATACCTGTACTTTCTACTTCTCTCATGTTGAACCCAAATACCTGTACTTTCTACTTCTCTCATGTTGAACCCAAATACCTGTACTTTCTACTTCTCTCATGTTGAACTCAAATACCTGTACTTTCTACTTCTCTCATGTTGAACTCAAATACCTGTACTTTCTACTTCTCTACATGTTGAACTCAAATACCTGTACTTTCTACTTCTTACATGTTGAACTCAAATACCTGTACTTTCTACTTCTTACATGTTGAACTCAAATACCTGTACTTTCTACTTCTCTCATGTTGAACCCAAATACCTGTACTTTCTACTTCTCTCATGTTGAACCCAAATACCTGTACTTTCTACTTCTCTCATGTTGAACTCAAATACCTGTACTTTCTACTTCTCTCATGTTGAACTCAAATACCTGTACTTTCTACTTCTCTCATTTCCCAAACAGCTGGTTCCTTTAGTCTGAATGTGTGTTGGTGCGTGATCATTATTCTGTAGAGTCATTGCGTGCCTATTGGTTGGAACACGATCCGTGTATCCATCACTTCCTGGTCTTCTCTAAAGAAGAGGGACCAATGGAAACGTTGTCATGTTGCCGTTGGTCACCATGGAAACATTCATTAGCTAACGATGACATTATTGTTCTATTGATATAAAGGGAGGTCAGGTACTCTTTAAAGCAGCTGCTAGCTATGGGTACTTTTTACTGAAGCACACTTCAAAGCCTCTTTACTTTGACTTGAGTAAAGAAGTTTAGTCAGTACTTCTACTTGAGTAAAGGACGTGTGTACTTGTGCCATCTCGGTTCTCGTATAACATCCAAAGTAGTAGCTGCCTTAAACCCCCAGACCCTTTCATGATGCCATGGAAAACAACAGATCTTTTTAAGAAGGAGTCGAGGCAAACAAGAAGTGGTGTCTCCTAGGGAGTTTAGTGTTTCTTGAGAGGTCACGAGGAATCTGCTGGGACGCGGCCAGCTCCATTTCTGGGGGATTCAGCGTAGAGAAGTGAGCCACGATATATCATCAGAGTGAGCTCCAGCAGCCTCGGGCAAGGGCTATTTGTGAGCAGAGACGTATTTAGGGGCCAAGAGTGCTCAGTCAAAGACTTTTCACCAACGTGACCTTTCTCAGAAAATAAATGCTCCGCTCGCCGCTGGAAATCAAGGACACACTTTGTCTTCCGAGCCGCAGCCTTCAGTCTCTTCTCTTTGCTTAACACTTTACAAGTCGTGACGAATTATGTTTCCAAAAACGCCGTGGAACAAAAGCAATATCGAGATGAAAACACAGCATGTGGACGCTCGGACACACACACACACACACACACGCACACACACACACACACACACACTCCGGCTGCAGAGGGTTATATGATTGGACTGGACAGCGAGTGTCAACCCATGGGGCAAATCAGCTGTGTTATGATGCATAATCGCTTGGCTGTGTGTGTGTGTGTGTGTGTGTGTGTGTGTGTGTGTGTGAGACACTGCCAGACCCACAGGTAATTCCCTAGCTTTGCCCAGGGTGCATTGCATAGATTAGCGTCTGAGTGTTGGTCACATCTTGAGCTGAAGATGGAGAGGTGTGGTGCTGCCATGAGAGGCTGTGTGTGTGTGTGTGTGTGTGTGTGTGTGTGTGTGTGTGTGTGTGTGAGTGTGTGTGTGTGTGCGTGCGTGTGTGTCCAATCTCACATCTGTAAGGTGTGATTCTCACCAAACTGTCATGCTTGTAAAGAAAGGCGTAGGGAGGCGTGTGGCGCAGTGGATTGTGCGTTGGGATCAGGTTCAAACCCCGCTGCAGTCAGCATGTCGTTGTGTCCCTGAGACCCTTCACCCCAAAGTGCTCCCCGTGGGGATGTTCCCACAGTACTGAGTATGGAAGTCGCTTTGGATAAAAGCGTCTAACAAGTGACGTGTAATGCAAAGAAATAATCAGTTTTATTTCAACTTTTCTAGTCGTGATCACATTGTACTCGATAAGTTCCTTTCTTTGATCTGGGAACCTCACAACAGAGCAACTAACGCTCAGTCCTGGACAAAGCGTGCGCTCTGTGAAGCTGTAGCTTCTCTTCAAAGGAAGTGGTCGAGCTGAACTCTCGGTGAACTTAAAGAAGGCTCGATACGCGCGCTGTGTTGATTGAGGGATATTCTCAATCAAAGCAAACGAGCTAATTGGATGCGATGTCCGGGATCTGTTTAATTAGATTGCTAACACAACAGGAGAGCCCATTGAGGGTAGACAGAGAGCCGAGTGATGCAAGAGATACTCGCTCAGAGCAAGGACTCAGACAGGAACTAGCTTTAGGCTTGGTTCTCTGTGTTGGAAGCAGGAAGTGAAGCAGAGACGAGTTGTCGTGTTGCTGCTGAGGACAGGATTTCAAAACGACTTTATTCGGAGTAAAAGGCGATAATAAATCTGTTCATAACCCCATCGCCCTGACGATCGCCCACCTTTCCTCAGGAGAGCTCACATGCAGGACTTGCCCTGAAAACAACGCCATCCTAACTACTAGAGCAGGGGGGTCAAACTAAATGTCATCGCAGGCCACATCAGCATTATGGTTGCACTCAAAGGGCCGGTTGTAACTTTAAGACTTTATAAATACACATATATAAATATTAAATATATATAAAATAATGTATTATAATACATAACTTCCTCTGCATTGGATTATTACCGGACAGGGTAATAACTTCATAATTAACTACGTCTGAAAGCAGAAGTCCAGGGCAAATAATTGCAAGTCTTTTCAGTGCGTATGTCCCAAAATGATTTAAAAAGAAAAGCCAAATTCTGGAGAAAGAAGAAACAGAAGTGACATTTAGAAATAAAAATATAATTCTGAGAAAAAGGAATTCTATGAAAAACGGCATATTTTGATGAAAAAAAGTCAAATTCTGAGAAAAAAGTCGTATTCCAGATGCATTGTGGGACATGTAGTTTATGGGCAACGTGCTTCTGTAGCATGTAACCGTATAATAAACATAGTATATTCTTTGCAAGCTCTTGTGGGGCCACATGAAATGAAGTCGCGGGCCGAATGTGGCCCCCGGGCCTTGAGTTTGACACCCCTGTACTAGAGGAACTGAATGGGGGTCAAAGGTTAAGGGCTGACTATTGTGAATATCCATTCTGCCTTTTGGGGTATCGTGAGAATCACCACGTTACGAAAACACGACGTTATAAACGGACTGAACCAAGTGGATATTCCCCCCTCTGCTTTTGGCTTATTTTTAGAAAGCCTCTCGTGGAGAGCGACGAGGGACGTTTCTCAGGTTTGTGTTTATGACACAAACCTGAGAAACGGTGCGAAGCGTTATGTACAGTAACAGCAGACTGCTGGCCCTCAGAGAGGACAGGTGCAACTTAAAGGGGACCTATCGTGCAAAACCCTCTTCTCCACGTCTCTTCCACATCAACATGTGTCCCCTCTTCTTCATGTCTCTTCTACATCAACATGTGTCCCCTCTTCTCCACGTCTCTTCCACATCAACATGTGTCCCCTCTTCTTCATGTCTCTTCCACATCAACATGTGTCCCCTCTTCTTCATGTCTCTTCTACATCAACATGTGTCCCCTCTTCTCCATGTCTCTTCTACATCAACATGTGTCCCCTCTTCTCCATGTCTCTACATCAACACGTGTCCCCTCTTCTCCATGTCTCTTCTACATCAACATGTGTCCCCTCTTCTTCATGTCTCTTCTACATCAACATGTGTCCCCTCTTCTTCATGTCTCTTCTACATCAACATGTGTCCCCTCTTCTTCATGTCTCTGTTACATCAACATGTGTCCCCTCTTCTTCATGTCTCTTCTACATCAACATGTGTCCCCTCTTCTTCATGTCTCTTCTACATCAACATGTGTCCCCTCTTCTCCATGTCTCTTCTTCATCAACATGTGTCCCTCTTCTTCATGTCTCTTCTACATCAACATGTGTCCCCTCTTCTTCATGTCTCTTCTACATCAACATGTGTCCCCTCTTCTTTATGTCTCTTCATCAACAAGTGTCCCCTCTTCTCCATGTCTCTTCTACATCAACATGTGTCCCCTCTTCTTCATGTCTCTACATCAACATGTGTCCCCTCTTCTCCATGTCTCTTCTACATCAACATGTGTCCCCTCTTCTTCATGTCTCTTCTACATCAACATGTGTCCCCTCTTCTTCATGTCTCTTCTACATCAACATGTGTCCCCTCTTCTTCGTGTCTCTTCTACATCAACATGTGTCCCCTCTTCTTCATGTCTCTTCTACATCAACATGTGTCCCCTCTTCTTCATGTCTCTTCTACATCAACATGTGTCCCCTCTTCTTTATGTCTCTTCATCAACAAGTGTCCCCTCTTCTTCATGTCTCTGTTACATCAACATGTGTCCCCTCTTCTTCATGTCTCTTCTACATCAACATGTGTCCCCTCTTCTTCATGTCTCTTCTACATCAACATGTGTCCCCTCTTCTTCATGTCTCTTCTACATCAACATGTGTCCCCTCTTCTTCATGTCTCTTCTACATCAACATGTGTCCCCTCTTCTTCATGTCTCTTCTACATCAACATGTGTCCCCTCTTCTTCATGTCTCTTCTACATCAACATGTGTCCCCTCTTCTCCATGTCTCTCTACATCAACATGTGTCCCCTCTTCTCCATGTCTCTTCTACATCAACATGTGTCCCCTCTTCTTCATGTCTCTTCTACATCAACATGTGTCCCCTCTTCTTCATGTCTCTTCTACATCAACATGTGTCCCCTCTTCTTCATGTCTCTTCTACATCAACATGTGTCCCCTCTCCTTCATGTCTCTTCTACATCAACATGTGTCCCTCTCTTCTTCATGTCTCTTCCACATCAACATGTGTCCCCTCTTCTCCATGTCTCTTCTACATCAACATGTGTCCCCTCTTCTTCATGTCTCTTCTACATCAACATGTGTCCCCTCTGTGGAAAGAGACTCTGAAAGTTTCAGGAACAAAGATTTTCTCTCTTTTTGATCCATTTCTATAAAAACCTGTCTGAAAATGAGCTGATCAGATTTGGCCACTTTATGATGTCATAACGATGTGTAACTATTAGCCAATCAGCAACCAAGGCAGGAGGACCCTCAGGATGGAGTGAAGGTGTGCGTGCAATACCGGAGGGCCAGAACTAATAGGAATTACAAATTATCCTGCGGGCCGAAATTAAATCCACCAAGGCCCTGATTTGGCCCCCGGACCTCGAGTTTGACACACGTGATCTAAAGTAACAGACAGAGAACCAGCCCTTTCGAAACAGGGCTGAAACAGAGGGGATTATGGGTAATGCTGCAATGATCTGTTGTTTCAGCCAATCAGAGACAGGCTCTGGATATTCCTGAGAAAAACAGTATAATAGGGGACCTTCACATATATAGAAGTGTGTGTGTGTGTGTGTGTGTGTGTGTGTGTGTGTGTGTGTGTGTGTGTGTGTGTGTGTGTGTGTGTGTGTGTGTGTGTGTGTTAATAAGGAAGCAAACAGTTCACATTAGCCCAGACTGACCCAACAAGAGGAATAATAGCAGAACGACGCACATGCCTCGAGGGGAATCCACGAATAGAAACTCTCTCAGACGAGAGAAAGAGAAGGGCTGTGTGTGTGTGTGTGTGTGTGTGTGTGTGTGTGTGTGTGTGTGTGTGTGTGTGTGTGTGTGTGTGGATCACTGAAGAACAGCACATTCTTGCCTCCATACTTTTCCCTTGCTGATGTGTCTGCATGTCAGACGCGTCTCCCTGAGCTCTTTGTTGTTACGGCTCAGGCGGTCTTATCTAACCGGGTCTCCTGAGAAGAAAGAGGAGAGAGAGAGAAGTGGAGCCGAGAGAACGAGGACTTGAGAGAGCATGCGAGGGAAGAGGAGGAACCGAAAGTCATATCAATAGCGCCAGCCTAATGACTCGCGTCGTCTACCCGGAGTCTTAAAATATGGATTTGATTCGAAGTGAAAAAGCTCCACAATCGAGCCAGTGTGGCAGCATGTCCTCGTTCCTCTCAACATATTGCTGCTTGTTTGTAGACATTTCCTGGAACGGTATTTATAGCAAGTGGAAGCAGGCTCTTAAGCGAAATTATCCGACTTACTCAGACATTTTTTAAAGAGGGGGAATTCTAGCTCATTAAAAGAAAAGCTGCGTATGCAAACATGGCCAGGTCGCACGAAGGTGACAACGAGGCCAGAGCTTCACCGTTCACTCTATTAGAGCCTTAAATCTAATGTACATTACATGACATGTCACCTGTGAGACGCTTTCATCCAAAGCGACTAACATACTCAACACTGTGGACACAACGACATGCTGACTGCAGTGGGGTTTGAACCTGTGACCCCCTGACGCCAACAACAACGGTCTACCACTGCACCACACGCCTCCTAAATGCCATTAATAAATCATCTATATATAATAGATATAGATAGGGGTCGGCAACAGGATCCGGACCCAGACGCCGAGCTATACGGACCCGGAGCTCTAATCAATACATTAATAGGGGATTTTTCGGCGCCTCCCGCTTTTTTAACGCTGATTTGGGTGACTTGTGTAATTCGTGGAGAACCGAAGACTTTTCGTTTTGGGGTGCAGAGAACTTCTCACTTCAAAAAAGAAGAATAAATCTAGACCGCAAAAATAATTAAAGCGAGTACCTGTTTTTCCTGGCCAAGGACAGGTTCTTGAACACAACACGAGCGTAACGTGTCTCCATGTGGTATATGTCTCGTCTGAAAGGAGTGCTGACAGAGAGCACCCGCTCCAGCCCTTAACATATTGCAGTACCCACAAGGAGCCGTACACATGCCGCAGTGTTTGCGTGGCTGTGTCTTTGGTTGTAAGCACAGTGGCGATCTGTTGTTGTTAGCATCTGGTTAGCTAGCTATGCTAACGGGTTCAAAGAGCTTTTCTACAACCAGGTGGAAGAGAGCTCTCTCCTGAGAGGCTCACATAACCTCAGCTCAGTGAGGTTAAGGCACCCTGATATGATCATTATAGTTATTAATGAGACTAAATGAAAAACAGGTATACAAATACTATATGACAGTAACAAAAAAGTTGTTAAAACAACAAGAATAGAGTTTAAAAGGGGAGTGATTTGTAAAATATCCAAAAAGGAAAATCTGCTTCCAGTTCTGTTTCATCTGGGAGTTGAGATGTATCCATAGATCTCTCATGTTGCTCTCAAAGTGCACCAGATTGATGCTTTTAACATCAATATTTAAAAAAAATCTTCCCGGGGGAGCATGCCCTGGACCCCCCTAGAGGAGGTTAGCACACTTAAATCATGTCCACATGGATAGGAAACTAAATGCATTTGCACACATATTGTGTCCATATCTTTCTGTTTGGTGGTCACGCCACACCGTGCACGTGCGTGCGTGCGTGAGTCATGGTGAGATATCTGGATTGGTTGCTTTCTCTTTGCACAGAATGAAAGAAAGGCCAAATGAATGGGCTGTGATTTTAGTTTTTTTAATCAGAGGCTGAGTTCAATCATTTGTACGGCCCTCGGAGGATGTTGTAAAAATGGAAAGGAAAAAGGATCCCCACCCCCTGCTGTAAATAATAATAAAAACCCTTTATTTGTAACTGAACACCTCTGTCTCCTCTTGATCTGAGCATATAAAGAACAGCAGTTAATTGAAGCGTTATAGCGCAGGCCTTTGTCAGGTGGTATATTACGCTGTTTCTCTCTGCTTCGAATCGTTCTCTCTTTTTTCACCGTACCTGTGTTTCATCCCTGTAACCAATGAGCACCTGCATGTGTGAGAGAAAGGCCCTGACTCCATTTCAGCCCAGATCCAAACTCCTGCAGGACAACAAGCTCCAGCTCAATCCTCGCTCTGAACAGAACAAAGCGAGAGAGGGACTGCCATATACGAGGGACAGAAGGAGAAACTTTAAACTGTTCGGTTGTTATGATGTAAAGACTGATATGTTCTATAATCGTCTGAAACTGTTGAGTCATGATGTGAAACGGTTAACAAAGAAACTCAAGCTGCTGCTACACTTTATTTGATTTATCTACAATTAAGCACTTTAAGATGCACATATTTTCAAAAGCTATTTCATTTATTTTCTCCATTTTATTTGTAAATGCAGCCCGAGAGGAACATTACACACATCCACAGTGTTTACTGTAGAGTTCAATGTTAACGGACAATAAATAGTTGTTCTTGAATTGTACTTTCGTTATTTGATTGGCAGTCAGAGGTTGATTACATGCAGACGTTGATAAAGCTGCAGCTACTTCAATACATATCACACTGATTCATAAAAGCAACTTAGACATTTTGAAGTTCCGGACCTTTGCATGGGGACATTTTCTCTAACTGGACCTTCGTTGAATTTGATATATAGACATAATTATATATATGATATATATTTAAGCAATAGCTCACGACAGGCCGTGGTATATGCTCAGATCATGATATCACAGCTAAGGGGCGTGGTTCAAACTGCCAACCCCAGGCAGTTTGCTTTTCAGCCCAACGGTATACAGTTTTTCTCAGACGCGGAGGGATACTGACTTGTTGCGAAAAGTAATTTACAATTCTACCTGTGGTATACGCTCAGTATATCACGGCTAAGAACCAATCAGATTGCTTGATTTCACTTGTCCATTTTATAAAGATGAATATGCCATGCTATGCTAATTGATCTGATTGGCTACGTGTAAATATATTTAATATGTATATATGAAAAGGACACGCCCAGAACAAATGACCATATCTTCACTTCTGAAAGGGGTACATTAATAATCTTTTTTCTCAAAGCGATGATAAACATGTGAGCTGGATGTAGAACAGTCAGAATCAAGATGGATGTTTTTATTTTAAAGTAAATTCAGATTGAACATAGTAAAAAAATGTAAATGATAGTGTCCGTCCAAAAAAAGAAAACATTACTTATAGTGAAAACCAGCCTTGAATGATGCGATGGTAGCTTTAAGAATCCAAACTATAACATATAATAAGAACCCTGTATCAAGATTGATGCAGAACAAGTGACCTTTGACCTTTTTAGAGAGATTTAGGAAAAAAACCCACTTCTGGGGTCATTTGGGTGGATTTTCCATTTCTCTGGAACCCATTGGTCGATGTTGATGATTGACACCTCTTTTGAACCGTTAGAGCCAATAGGATCGAGGGGAAGTTCCTATCTTTATACAATGCATTAAGAGAAAGAAAAGGTAACAGATAACGGCTGGTCATCCAACGCGATGAGTTCAGCTATCTTGGCCGTTATTGTGTAACTCTGTTCTGGGGCCGTTTCTCTTTCCTTTTGATAGTCTCTGAAAGTGTCGGTTGTTTCCGTGCCGTTACCCCGAGTGGCCGCTGTGTACTCGTCGTGTTGTTGTTGGTGTTTGTTTCTCAGGTGGCGTGTTAGATTGGTCGTGTTGAACGTAGCTCTGTTCTTTCCACCACGCGGAACCTCCGCCTTGCAAACATTGCATCTGGCTGTTACTCTGCCTTCGCTTTCAATTTCATAATACTTCCAAACTCCTGACATGTTCTCCGTCCCGCCTCCCGAGTCTCCAGCTGGACGTAGCCTCTCGTTAGCTCGCTGCTGCTATCAGACACTGCGCCCACTCTGTTGCTCTGAGAGGAATAAGCAGGTCTGAACACAAGCCCAACAGAAAGCAACACATACACGATGTTGTGTCATTTTAAACCAAAACTAAGTCCTCAGGATGACTTTAAGACGTGAACATGGTCCTTTTTGTTTTGTAACATTAAATTAAAAAAATGTATTTTCTAAAAAAAATCTTTTTAAAAAAATCCCGATTGAAAATCACTTGATCGGATCGGGACATCTCTAATTATTATCTTTCAAATGAATGGTTGGCCAACTTTTTTGGTGAGCCCAATAATTGTATGTGATAAGTCCACATTATCAAAGGTTAGTGCAATTTAAAATGTCATCATCTGCCCACATCAACAAGAGGAGAAGGATAAAGACTTCTTAACACGTGAAGAAGTCCTAAACGGAATACCTCAAAATAACGTTGTGAACTCTACTTCCGAAAAACATTGTGCTTTTGTTGGAAATACACGTTTGTTTATTAGGTTATATTACGTATGTAAGTCGTTTCTGACGGGACACAAACAGTTAGTATCCAAATCCCAGTGGCGAACCGTGTCTATCACAACTGGACCTTCTGTAGACACACACGCCGCAGTCCCCCCTCCTCCGCGGCGTTATAACGTCCGTCTTTTCACTGAACTGTCGTCTTGAAAAGGGAACTCACGACAATTCCACGACAACTTCATCTTCACCTGTTGCAGTTGTCATTTCAACGTTAACAACAATACAACGGCATGAATTGCTTCGTCGCATTCATTTGGATCAGGGCGCATTCAGGGGTATTCAACTCAAATTCAACGAGGTCCAGTTAGAGAAAATGTCCCCATGCAAAGGTCCGGAACTGTCCGTTAACATTGAACTCTACAGTAAACACTGTGGATGTGTGGAATGTTCCTCTCGAGCTGCATTTAAAAATAAAATAGAGAAAATAAATGAAATAGCTTTTGAAAATATGTGCATCTTAAAAGTGCTTAATTTTAGATAAATAAAATAAAGTGTAGCAGCAGCTTGAGTTTCCCTTTCTCTTTGTTCACCGTTTCACATCATGACTCAACAGTTTCAGACGATTATAGAACATATCAGTCTTTACATCATAACAACCGAACAGTTTAAAGTTTCTCTTTCCGTCCCACTTATTATTAAGACCTTCCTTTGTGATAAAGCTTATAGTTAGGGCTGATTAGATTCAGCCCCTAGTTTTGCTGATATAGGCTCAGGCCCATTCCCAAACCGCGCCCTACACCCTACACCCTACACCCTACACCCTACACCCTACACCCTACCCCTACACCCTACCCCTCCGTTTGCGCGTTCACGCGGAGGGTCCGCCATATTGAGGGCTGTTCCAAAGCAACGAGTGTGGAGGGGGAGTGGGCTATCGAGCCCTCAAACAGCGAGTCTGCAGCGGTGCTGACTTGAGACCGGTCTCTACCTGACCGGAGTCACGCTGTGTGTGTCCTCAGGAAACAAGCTGTGTACAAGTAGTTCCAGCAAACATCCACTGATAAACTGCGATGTTAACGACCTCATGATGACCTCATATGTTTTTAACTTAGGATCATACCTGTGTTCAGTCTAGAAAAAGGTAACTGTGTGCATTTTATTATAAAGTTGTGTATATTTACAGACCGTTGCAAAAACTAAGAAGCTTATAAACATCAGGTTTAAAACTAAAAGAGCTTTGAAACACAATGAAAGATGTTTGGAGTTTTATTTGAGTTATTCATTTAAACTTTTTGTCTAAGAGATGCTGATTTGAAACCGTGGTTACAGACAGTTACGGCATTTCCTGTTTGTGCCGGAGAGAGGGGAGGCCGTCCCAAAGCTTGCTGCTGTATTTACTCCCTCCATCTGACAGGAGGAGCCTCGTTGAGCTGCGAGTGTGGCTCCAGACGGAGTTCACTCCGTCACGGAGGGGTCGAGGGAGTGGTTTGAGATTGGGCCTTAGTTTGTCGGGGACATCTTACTTCTTCCTTCTCTCTGTCTGTACCTGTGTCCTCTCATGTTCCATTAACCCAGCTTCCCCACATGTCTTTCCTTTTGGTGTCTATATACGCTGGGATCCGGAGTCATGGATGATCCTGCGGTCCTGTGTCCTGGATCTTGAGTCGTGGCTGTGGTCCTGGATCATCGGTCCTGGATGGATATCCTCGTGGATTCATCTTCCTATTATACACACATGCATTTCCAAACATCTGGACTACCTATGTTGCAAATGTATTATCTTTTCAATTTACACACGGCATCTATTGCAGTCTGTCCGTCCTGGGAGAGGGATCCCTCCTCTGCTGCTCTCCCTGAGGTTTCTCCATGTTCCCTTTAAACTGGGTTTTCTTTGGAAGTTTTTCCTTGTACGATGTGAGGGTCTAAGGACAGAGGGTCTAAGGACAGAGGGTCTAAGGACAGAGGGTGTCGTATTGTCATACTGATATTCTGTACACACTGTGAAGACCACTGAGACAAATGTAACATTTGTGATATTGGGCTATATAAATAAACATTGATTGATTGGTTGATTGATTATATTGCAGCCCCTCTATCGCTTTGTTCTGTTCAGAGCGAGGATTGAGCTGGAGCTTGTTGTCCTGCAGGAGTTTGGATCTGGGCTGAAATGGAGTCAGGGCCTTTCTCTCACACATGCAGGTGCTCATTGGTTACAGGGATGAAACACAGGTACGGTGAAAAAAGAGAGAACGATTCGAAGCAGAGAGAAACAGCGTAATATACCACCTGACAAAGGCCTGCGCTATAACGCTTCAATTAACTGCTGTTCTTTATATGCTCAGATCAAGAGGAGACAGAGGTGTTCAGTTACAAATAAAGGGTTTTTATTATTATTTACAGCAGGGGGTGGGGATCCTTTTTCCTTTCCATTTTTACAACATCCTCCGAGGGCCGTACAAATGATTGAACTCAGCCTCTGATTAAAAAAACTAAAATCACAGCCCATTCATTTCACCTTTCTTTCATTCTGTGCAAAGAGAGAGCAACCAATCCAGATATCTCACCATGACTCACGCACGCATGCACGTGCACGGTGTGGCGTGACCACCAACACAGAAAGATATGGACACAATATGTGTGCAAATGCATTTAGTCTCCTATCCATGTGGACATGATTTAAGTGTGGGGGGGGGGCCTAACCTCCTCTAGGGGGGTCCAGGGCATGCTCCCCCGGGAAGATTTTTTTTTAAATATTGATGTTAAAAGCATCAATCTGGTGCACTTTGAGAGCAACATGAGAGATCTATGGATACATCTCAACTCCCAGATGAAACAGAACTGGAAGCAGATTTTTATTTTTGGATATTTTACAAATCACTCCCCTTCTAAACTCTATTCTTGTTATTTTAACAACTTTTGTGTTGCTGTCATATAGTATTGTATACCTGTTTTTCATTTAGTCTCATTAATAACTATAATGATCATATCAGGGTGCCTTAACCTCACTGAGCTGAGGCTATGTGAGCCTCTCAGGAGAGAGCTCTCTTCCACCTGGTTGTAGAAAAGCTCTTTGAACCCGTTAGCATAGCTAGCTAACCAGATGCTAACAACAACAGATCGCCACTGTGCTGACAACCAAAGACACAGCCACGCAAACACCGCGGCATGTGTACGGCTCCTTGTGGGTACTGCAATATGTTAAGGGCTGGAGCGGGTGCTCTCTGTCAGCACTCCTTTCAGATGAGACATATACCACGTGGAGACACGTTACGCTCGTGTTGTGTTCAAGAACCTGCGCCTGGCCAGGAAAAACAGGTACTCGCTTGTTTATTGTATTGATTAGAGCTCCGGGTCCGTATAGGTCGGTGTCTGGGTCCGGATCCTGTTGCCGACCCCTGATCTAGATCCTCTGTCTCGAGCCAGTTAACTAGCGGGCCGTCTAGAGCACCTGGAACCGAGGGGAACTCTGAAAGAACACGCCCATTGGCTACAAATCAATATCTGATTGGTTGATCAAACTGTCAGTCCAAAACGTACGCTCTCACTCAGTGCGACGGCCAGGGCCTTCGATCAAGGATGTAGAATACCTGGGTGAAGGATATTCTACCCGGAGACCCAGAACGAGATCTGATTGGTTGCTTTCTTTTCTAACACAAACCCACTGAAATGCAGTGCATGGTCCGAG